>JADBJO010004688.1:52500-82500 GCA_016801955.1 Conus betulinus
GAAAAAACACACTGCAGCTGCCTCAGCTCCTCCCCATCTCTGTCTGCCAGAGTTCCCACTGGCACCGATGCCGTGAAACAGATCCATGTGTTTTCCCGCGATCGCTCTTCTTTCACTTCCAGTTCGGCATCTGGTTGTTAGAAACTTTCTTCTCCGGTGGCATTCCTCGCATAATGAATATGTCTCCCACCCCCGCTCCCAAACTCTTCTTTTATCCTCGAGTATGGATACAGTTTGATCCTGAGCGAGCTCTGCACGACGTTTAGAATGGCAAAGTGCGTCCTTTCCTCGGGATACTCACAGCTCTGCAGTTCTCCAAACCGTTACTGGCGACAGAAGTGTGAACCAATGGCGAGAAAGAAAGAAGAAAGAAAAAGAAAAGAACACGGTTTAGGACCTATCCCGTATCCCGACACACATTTAGGTCAACATTATTTCCTTATGAAACCACGTGGTGGAGTGTGCTATGGCGAATGTTTGGGCGGTCAGGGATTACTGCAGCCATCACTTTTCAATTACGCGCATCGTAATCATAACAGAGCAACTGGGATAGCAGGGGGGGGGGGGGGGGGGGGGGGGGGGGGACAACAAGTACAGGCAATCAATCAGTCTTCCAGTGTTTTAAAAAAGCTTAACAAAGTGAGAGGAAATTTGATTTTAAAAGCTGAATGAAATTAGGCTAAATACAAATGGGAGGAGAAGAAGCATAAATCATTTTGTGGGAAGGTTGCAAACAATATCAAAGTTCCTTCGGAACCGACGCTTCTTTCAGAACCATACCGTGCTCTTAAAACGGGAACAAATGCATGGTATATGAGAACGTTGATTCTAAAGCAAACCATCGTTTCTACCTGGCATGTACACGTGTGTCAGAACGTTAGCCCTCTTTAGGTAGGCACGGCAAACGGCAGGTAGGTGTTGGGACCACTGAGATATAGTTATCAGGGAAAAAGACGGCTGGATCTGTTAGTTATCCACATACATGTCTGTTTGATGCTCCCTGCTAGCCGTCCATGATGAGTAAAAATGCAACGAAACGAAAGAGACCTTAGATCTTGATATGTTGTCCACCTCAATGAATAGGTTTGGATCTAGCAGAAGGATGCAATCATTGACTGCTGACCACACACACACACACACACACACACACACACACACACACACACATATATGTATATATATATATATATATATATATATATATATATATATATATATATATATATATATATACATAACTATATGCTCACTCATCTCTCTCTCTCTCTCTCTCTCTCTCTCTATATTATATATATATATATATATATATATATATATATATATATATACATATATATATGTATTATATATATATATATATATATATATAGAGAGAGAGAGAGAGAGAGAGAGAGAGAGAGAGAGAGAGAGAAAGAACACATAAGCAGTGGAGGAATGTGCAGGCTAACAATTCTTCTGTCATTCAAACATTGATGTGCATAGATTAAGAAAGTAACAGAAAAAGAAAAAGGCTAGGGCTGTGAGAGAAAGAAAACGGGATGAAAGGGGGGGAAATGGAGAGGAGAGGACAGGGGGAAAAGGGAGCGGGTGCATTATAATATGAATTTAGCAGCATACGCGTACCATCATTGTCGGTTTGGAATACGTAGCCATTCACACTGCCTGGTCAACAACGAAAAAAAAAAAGAAAAAAAAAAAGAGACATATGAAAACGGACGAGAAGGCCCCGTCATGCAGCTCGACACGGTCAAGATAAACGCTGCCTTTTACGGGTTAAGGTCAGAGATTTCACTTTCCGTTTAGATAAGCACTGCAGCTCTCTTTTCGTCCCTACATTAACACTGTAAAACGTCTTCCCGTAAATCAACATTGTTCTGATTGAACTGAATCAAAATGCTAGAAAACTGAAATGCTTTTCTACTTTCCTCAGAAATATGGGTCAATCGCGAACATTTCCACATAAACGACCAGCAAGCACAGCGCAAGAGAACGACCGGAAAAGGCGGCTGGGTACAAAATCAAACGATAAGGGAGATCCAGAAAGCCGACATGAAGAAATCTCTAGAGCCTCTTGTCTGCTGCTTATTGAAATAAAACAAATAGCGGTTGTCTGGAGGTTTTGCTCTGCCTATCGCGCTGCCCGTTATGGCCCAGTGGGGACTGGAACCAGACTGAAACTATGAAGCAGATTTTTTTTTTTTTTCTTTTTTTTTTTTTTTTTTTTTTTTTGGGAGGGGGGGGGGGGGGGGGGGGGGGGGGGGGGATGGTGATAAGCAGTGATACAGGAGATAAGTTGTGGTAGGGATGAGGAAAGGGTGGATGTCGGAGCAGGAGAGGAGGGGAGCGGAAGGTAAATTAATTTTGTTCTCCTCTTACGCTGCTAAAGGTTTGTGTTGCGCTGATAAAAAGCATATTGACGACACACAGTTTCTCGTAAACATATCTTCATACTTCCCTAGTGTCTACATTTCAAGCCAGATTTCTGAGTTATACTCGTGTTTGCAAATCTGCATTAAACAAAACTGGTGTGTTGGTGCAGCAGCATAAAAAGAAAGTGCCAAATCGTCTGACTGTTAACAGAGAAGACAACTGTTGGTCTGTAAGCAGCGCGCTAAAATCTGAACAGGATTTGGAAACTGGCTGTGTGTCACAAAATTTCCTTTTCACTGACGTAAGCTCTTCCTTTACGTCAGGCCCGAGACATCCAGCATATAAGCTTTCTCTCATTCATCAGAATTGAGCAGATTCCAACCCTTTCGAGTCCTTCGGATGAGACTCTATACCAAATTCCCGTATCTAAATGGATGCATAAAAAGCACAAGGCACTCCATATAACATAATATATATATTATATATATATATATATATAGAGAGAGAGAGAGGAGAGAGGAGAGGAGAGAGACGAGAGAGACAGAGAGAAAGACAAGAGAAAGAAAGAGATGGAAGAGACACAGACAGACAGACAGACAGATAGATAGATAGATAGATAGATAGATAATGGGGAAAAAAATGACAGAACTGAAAGACCACTGGACCACAAAACCGCTTGAGAGAGAGACCATTAAGAGACAAAGAAAGAAAGTGACAAGAAACACACCATTCACGACAGACAGACAGACAGACAGATAGATAGATAGATAGATATATTGACAGATAGACAGGTAGATAGAACAAAAAGGGGGAAAAAAAAAACCAGAACAGAACTGGACCACAAAACCCGCTTGGTCATTTTTTTTTTTTTTTTTTTTTTGGTCCAATATTTCTGTCATTTCAGGATCTTCCTCTGGGGACAGGAAAGCTGCACACAAAACATGCGCAGTGTTACCATTACATACAGGGCACTTCATTGTCTGCAGGTAGGACTATCCATGTTGGGTTTGGGCAGAAGACAGCCGAGCTCTGGAGCTGGTGGTACCAGTGTCATAAACTGTGAACGAAAACTGGAAACAAAAGGAGTAATCCTGAAAACCTCCAGACAATACACTCTCTCGCTGCAGAGTGGTCAGTTTTTTCTTGGTGTCGCGAGACGAATTAAAAGAATGGGGAAAAAAAAAAAAAGACATGTAATAAGCTGCATGCAGTTTCCTCGTGTGGTTTTTTTTCCCTTTATCTCACTGCCTCTGTCCCAAAATGATTCTGTTCGAAACAAAAGGAAATTACATACACTGCACCTTATTTCCCTGAATCATTTTTACATGAGTGTCTACTTTGGATAAGTTTTTTTTTCAAATTTGAGGGAAACTTTTCCGTTCACTTCGGTTATATATTGGTATATATTTGGTAAATCAAAATGTACACGCACTGTCTGTCTTTCTGAAGCCCTTTGAAAATCCGTTCTCTGTGGCATAGTTTATGTAACGCCATGCCAGAACATAGCGTCTATTCAATACGGAAAAGGAAAAAACAAGAATACTATCATTTCAATTTCCTAAAAAAAAAAAAAAAAAAAAAAAAAAAAAAAAAAGTCCCAGCCACATGTCAAAGAACTTCCGACGAAAACCTGTGACAGCAATTCAGAAACTGAAAGTCCTTTCACTGCTGTCTATTGACATTATCAGTACTTGGCACTAAACCTCGGCATCTAATGTTTCAGCCGCATCTAATGTCGCTCAAAGGCACGACTGCCACGACCAGGCTCTCCGTCTTCCTGTCAATGGAGAGAAAGAGTCGTGGACATTCCGGTCTGGACCGGCAAAGGATACTTGGAGATGGTGATAGAGGACTGATGTACAGCAATGCCAACTGCAAGGTGGGGATGCTAACGATAAGGTTATAGAGTGGTACACATGCTAGAGAGGAGAGAGAGAACGAGAGGAGGAGAGCGAGAAAGAGCAGAGAGAGGGAGAGAGGGAGAGAGTGCGGGGAGATTTAGAGAAACGGGGGAGAATTGGGATGAGAGACTCTCTTGAGAGAGAGAGAGAGGGAAAGGGAGGGAGGGAGGAGGGAGAGTTAGAGGAGAGAGAGAGAGACAGTATGGAGGAGGGGGAGAGAAGAGACTGTGTGTGTGTGGGGGTGTGTGTGTGTGTGTTCGTGTGCGCGCGCGCGCGCGCGGTGTGTGTTGTGTGTGCGGTTGTTGTGTGTGTGTTTCTCTCTCTCTCTCTTCTCTCTCTCTCTCGTATCTCTCTCTCTCTCTCTCCCCTTCTCCGCATTTTCTTCCACCCGTATTTGCTTCTTCATACTCGTGTGTATACGTGTAGGGATTATTCACATGTGAAACAGGCATCGGGGGGGGGGGGGGGGGGCCTCTTGTTGTTTCGGTTTTATTTCTTCTGTCCTGAACAAACCACAAGCTCGTTGGATGAGGGTTGAAAATGCTAAAAGCCCTCGACAGAGAGATAGAGGAGAGAGAGATGTGGAGGATAGAGAGAGAGAGAGAGCGAGCGGAGGAGAGATGAGGAGAGAGACACAGCACGACAGACAGACAAGAGAGGATGAGAGGAGGAGGGATGAGGAAGGGAGAGAGACAGACAGATAGACAGACAGGACAGGGCAGACACACAGACAGACGGATATACGCACATACAGATAGAAACAGGATACACAAGAGGAGAAACAGAGACGAGACGAGACCGCCGGAGCAGAGAGAGATAGAGAGAGAGGAGAGATGGAGAGAGAGACGATAGAGAGAGAAAGACAAGGAAAGTGAAAGATTTTTTTTTCTCCACAGGGATTGAGTCCCCTCCCCTCTCCAACACCCACCTTCTTAATACACTTCTTTTTTTCTGTTTTGTCCTCTGCACTGTTGAGTTGTCCGGAATCCAACAAAATTTCATGGTCAATACTAAATAGAAAAATCGAATCACCTACACAATTCGTCCATGGTCCGCTACCCATGTAAATCCGCGCTCAAATCCACCCACATGCTTTGAAGTATGTAAAACCTGCTGTCCAACCCTCCAGTCCGTTGAGGCTACCGGTTTTTCTTATGTGCGAACGTTCGGGTAGTGCACATTTTTTTGACGCTGTTTACTTCATGCTGTTATGACCCCCCTGTCTCCATGGATTGAAGATGAGAGACGATAGACGAGAGGATCGTATAGAGAGACGGGAGAGAGGGAGGAGAGGAGGAGAGAGAGAAAGCGAGAAGAGAGAGACGAGTGACTGCAGAGAGAAGAGAGCGAGTGAGAGCAGAGACAGGGAGATGAGAGAGAGAAGGGGGAGGGACGAGGAGAGATGAGGAGAGAGATTAGGAGGATACGGTAGACAGAGAGAAACAGGATGAGGGCGAGGAATGGCTGATGGGTGAGATTTGTGGAGGAGGACGAGAGAGAGAGAGAGAGTAACGAGGAATTGATTTTTCTGATGCTTGTAGATTTTTGGACAGCATGAGAGTAGAGATGTCTGAGAGGGGCATTTCCCGAGTAGCGCGAGGTCCTTTTGGTTAAGCCATTGTTTCATCGGTTTGAGAGCGTTTTGCACTTCTTTTGCCTCGAGAGAGAGGGGATTCTCCTGCATTCGAGAGGAGAGAGATAGAAGAATCTATCTATAAGTTATTGGCTAAAATTGAGAGACCCTTTTAGATTCGCTTAGAGGAGAGACAAGAGGAGATGAGACATTTGACATGTCGTGGTTGAGAGTATGAGAGAGACCAGACGCCCCCGTCAGAGAGGACGCAGTTCCAGCACCCGAGGGAGCGAGACCCCAGCTAGAGAGAATGACAGGGGAGATGAGAAGGGGGGAGGTGAAGAGCGGATGAGAGGAGGAGTACCAGCAAAGCTGCATAGCAGAGACATGTGGACAGGATGGGGGGGATGAGACTGATAGGGGTACAGGGAAGACAGTGCAGCTTTGCTTGATTTAATAGGTACGGGTCTTGTTCATTGTTCCATCGTTGGCTTGCTATCTTTGACGAATGCATTTAAGAGTCATAAGTAAGCTAAATTGGCCAGACGCCCAAGACAGAGAGAGAGACACACAGAGAGAGAGAGAGAGAGAGAGAGAGAGGAGAGAGAGCGGATGAGAGAGAGAGATAGAGAGAGAGAGAGAAGAGAGAGAGTAGAGAGAGACCAGACAGACAGACAGACAGACACAGAGAGACAAACAGAAAGGACAGCCAGTTAAACAGATAAGTCCGACGGACGGACAGACAGGCAGACGGACAGACAAAGGATGGGTGGGGAAGAGAAAGACTAGAAAGACACCATGGTTAGAGTAGCAGGAGGAAAGGAGGAGCGAGGAGGAGGAGAAGAGAGGGAGGGGGGGGGGGGGGTGAGAGAGCGTGAGAGACAGACAGACAAACAGACAGGCAGACAGACAGAGAGAGTCAGCAAGAAACAGAGGTAGAGACAGACACAGACAAAACAGGTAGACAACGGAGTGAGAAAGAGGATAAGGGGAAATCAGGAGGAATGAGGATGATTGGGGGAAGAGGAGGGAAAGAGGAAGAAAGGAGGAGGAAGAAGACAGACAGAGAGACACGCAGAGAGAGAAGGAGAGGGAAGAGGAGAGGAGGGAGAGAGGACAGGAAGACAGACAGACAGAGAGAGAGAGAGAGAGAGGAGGGGGGGGGGGAGAGAGAGAGAAAGTGACAGAAAGAGAAAGAAGAGAGAGAGAGAGAGAGTGGTGTGTGTGTGTGTGTGTGTGTGTGTGTGTGTGTGTGTGTGTGTGAGAGAGAGAGAGCGAGAGAGAGGAGAGAGAGAGAGAGAGAGGCGGAGAGAGATCAAGCGCTGAAGTAGACGAGGTTTTGGAGCCCCTGCTGTGAGTGACAGGGCAAGGAAGGTGTTGCGAGGGGTCCTTGCCCTTTTCGGGTTTAATTTCTTCTTCTCTGGGGGAACATGTGGGATGGTGAAATATTTGCGCTGGCCAGAGCAACATTTCACACACACACACACACACACACACACACACACACACACGAAAATAGACACAACACAAAGACATACAATACAGACCAGGGATTGAGAGAGAGAGAGAGAGAGAGAGAGAGGAGAGAAGAGAGAGAGAGAGAGAGGACAGACAGACAGACAGACAGACAGACAGGGACAGACAGACAGACAGACAGACAGACAGAGATCAAGCGCTGAAATAGACGAGGTAAAAAATTGCAGTTTCGGCTGTGACTGACAGGGCATGTGAGTTTTGGGTGGTCCTTGTCCTTTTCAGATTTAATTTCTTCTTCTCTGGGGAATACGTGGGATCGTGAATTGTTTGCGTGGCCAGAGGGACATTTCACACACACACACACACACACACACACCACACACACACACACACACGCAGAGAGACACAAAGAGTTGTGTGTGTGTGTGTGTGTGTGTGTGTGTGTGGTGTGTGTGGTGTGTGTGTGTGTGTGAGTGAGTGAGTGAGACAGATAAACAGACAGACAGCAGACAGACACACAAAGACAGACGCAGCGAGGAAAGAGAGGGCAAGGAGAAACTGAAGCCTCTAACGTGACCGACAGGAAATGGATAGTTCCTTAGGTTTTGTCTGTTGGTTTGCTCTCCCTTTGACGTATGCAGAGAGAGGAGAGAGAGAGAGAGAGAGAGAGAGAGAGAGAGAGAGAGAGAGAGACGTGAGACAGAGAGACAGAGAGAGACAGACAGAGAGAGACACAGAGAGAGAGCCAGAAGACAGACAGATAGACAGACAGACAGAAAGATAGACAGACAGACAGACAGACAGGCAGGGAGGGAGACAGACAGACAGCCAAACAGACAGACAGAGGCAGAGACAGAGAGAGAGATAGGGGGAGAGAAATGGAGACTTGCTGTGAATGACAGTGGCCAAGGAGAAATTGGAGACTCTGCTGTGATGACAGTGCATTGAAGGTTTTAGGGGGGTCCTAGTCTTTTTCAGTTTTAATTTCTTCTTCTTCTTCTCTGGGGGAATGAGTGGGGTGGTGAGGGAAGTGTTTGGACTGGAGAGAGGGAAATTTCAGAAGAGAGAGAGAGAGACACAGACAGACAGACAGCAGGCGCGCGGCCAGGGAGACAGGCAGCATACAGACAGACAGACAGACAGATAAACAGCAGTCATGCAGACAGACAGACAGACAGACAGACAGAGATGTAAATGGAAAATGGTTTATTTAGTATCACAGCGACTTCTTGTGTGTGGGATGTGTGTGTATTTGCTGCAGGGAGTGGTTGAATTCTACATGCAGACATATTGAGAACAATCTGAATTCATGGCGCATAAGAAACGATAACCAAGTCCAACGTTTCTTTCTTTAACTGTATGATGCCATGACTATAGGATTCAGCATTAGCGTGCAGATCCCTGAACTGAATCACCATACCTTTTAAGTGCCTCGTGCAGAGGCATGTGTACGTTCTTCATAATGTCATCACCGCTAGTATTTTGTCATCAACAAGGCCACATAAAGTAGACACGTGTTCGCCTAAAAGTTACATCGAATGCATTTTTGTTTACGTTCACAGAAACTAGGACAGCAAACTAAAATACTTCCTTCATCTTAGTTTACGTCCTTATCCCCAAAAAACGGGATGTCAAAGAATTGGTGGAAACATGTTCATATGGGCTACGATGTATTACAATGTCTGGAACTCCAAAACAAGACTGTGTTTATCATTATTTGATGCAGCTGTGACAGCCACACGATACATTTTCACAGCCACAATGTACCGTTCACAGCCACGCGATACCGTTCACAGCCACAAGATACCGTTCACAGCCACACGATACCGTTCACAGCCACAATGTACCGTTCACAGGCCACACGAGCCGATACCGTTCACAGCCACAAGGATACCGTTCACAGCCACAGCCACAATGATACCGTTCACAGCCACAGGATACCGTTCACAGCCACAGGATACCGTTCACAGCCACAGGATACCGTTCACAGCCACAGGATACCGTTCACAGCCACAAGATACCGTTCACAGCCACAATATACCGTTCACAGCCACAAATACCGTTCACAGCACCGTTCACAGCCACATACCGTTCACAGCCACCGATACCGTTCACAGCCACAATATACCGTTCACAGCCACAATGTACCGTTCACCAGCCACAAGATACCGTTCACAGCCACAAGATACCGTTCACAGACACAAGATACCGTTCACAGCCACAATGTACCGTTCACAGCCACAAGATACCGTTCACAGCCACAATGTACCGTTCACAGCCACAAGATACCGTTCACAGCCACAAGATACCATTCACAGCCACGCGATACCATTCACAGCCACAATGTACCGTTCACAGCCACAAGATACCGTTCACAGCCACAATATACCGTTCACAGCCACATGTACGTTCACAGCCACAATGTACCGTTCACAGCACAAATATACCGTTCACAGCCACAGATACCGTTCACAGCCACAAGATACCGTTCACAGCCACAATGTACCGTTCACAGCCACAATGTACCGTTCACAGCCACATGTACCGTTCACACAGCCACAATGTACCGTTCACACAGCCACAATGTACCGTTCACAGCCACAATGTACCGTTCATGTCACACCGTACCGTTCACAGCCACAATGTACCGTTCACAGCCACATGATACCGTTCACAGCCACAATGTACCGTTCACAGCCACAATGTACCGTTCACAGCCACAATGTACCGTTCACAGCCACAAGATACCGTTCACAGCCACAAGATACCGTTCACAGCCACAAGATGCCGTCTACAGCCACAATATACCGTTCACAGCCACAATATACCGTTCACAGCCACAAGATACCGTCTACAGCCACAATATACCGTTCACAGCCACAATATACAGTTCACAGCCACAAGATAACCGTCTACAGCCAGAATATACCGTTCAAAGCCACAATGTACCGTTCACAGCCACAAAAATATACCGTTCACAGCCACAGTATACCGTCTACAGCCAGAATATCCGTTCACAGCCACAAATACCGTTCCCAGACACAATGTACCGTTCACAGCCACAATATACCGTTCACAGCCACAATATACCGTTCACAGCCACAATGTACCGTTCCACAGCCACACAATATACCGTTCACAGCCACAAGATACCGCTGTTCAGTTCAGTTCAGTTCAGTTCAGTAGTTTTTATTTAACGTCTTTTCATCACAAGATGATCTTAGACCTACAAGATACCGCTCACAGCCACAATTACCGCTCACAGCCAGAAGATGATTTGGATGTTATATACGAACAAAGTAGATCGTTAACTTGAACATGTTCATTTCAGTTTTGTCATCAGTAATCTACAGGCTTTTAGCAAAACTCGTGCAAAAAAAAGTAAATCTTCCACTGTAGTCTGGCCACTTATGTGATACACGCGCTGTTGCAAGCATGTCGAAAATTAGAAACCCATGTATATTGGGTACTCGAATCTAGTCATATTAGCAATTTAAATGATTTTACACCTATCTTGAAATTCTACCCATGTCTATTTTAAACTTGTGCCTATCGACTCTGGCAATTCAATCGCTTTTACACAAAACGTATTTTCCACGCATGGGTAGTATTTAGGGCACAGTAGTCAGACGTAGTTCACAGAAGTAGGGTAGCCATTAAACTTCTAATTTTCGAGGAACATTGCATCTGAATGGGTTTAGAATAGTATGACTGAAATTAAGAGGTCGAAAAGTGCTAATGTGACAGCTAGACTAAGTGGCAATTCTACGCAGGTCTCTAATGTTGGAGATGCGTGTAAAATCATTTAAATTGCTAAAGTGGTTAGACTTAAGTCTAGACATTTAGCCACTTTCAATTGCTTTTACAGGCAATCCGTTTCCATGCATACAAAGTGTTTAAGACAGTATATAATACAACTGTATCAACAGAAACAGGATGGCGTCCTGTTTCTCCATGCATTAATGTTTTTCTTTTCTTTTTTTTTTTTCCCCTTCCTGCGTACAAAACTCTCTACCCACCAGATTTCTTTGACGTTAATATGTGATTTGTTTCCAACACGAGAAACAGCTTCATATTTCAATGCACTACATACCCGAAAAGCAAAGCCTACGTATCAAATGTAATGTCTGGGTGTGTACAAATGATACCTAACAGATACCAAGGCCCTTATTTGGCTCGATGCGCAGAGTCCCATACAAAACTAAACTCGTGGGAAATAAGAATTCGTGGATGCTAAACAATCATCATATCTCTCTCAAGTACGACGAAACCACCTCTCGTTCTATGCAAGATAACCAATATTGAGAAAGATCCAGAGAAAGAGACGGAGAGAGAGAGAGGGCAGAGAAGATGAGAGGAGAGAGAGAGAGGGGAGGAGATGCACAGACAGGCCGACAGAAAGCCAGACAGGACAGACAGATGTATGTGGAGGAGAGAGAGAGAGAGAGACAGGAGAGGAGACGAGGAGGCAGACGAGAGACAGACCAGACAGGAGAGAGAGAGGAGCGGACCGAGACAAGGGAGGAGGGGAGGAGAGAACCACCTCTCGAGGAGAGAGAGACAAGTTTGAGAGATCAGGAGATGGGTAAGAGAGAGAGAGAGAGAGGAGAGAGAGAGAGACAGGCAGAGAGGAGAGAGGAGAGAGAGAGAGAGAGAGGAGAAGAGACGAGAGAGAGAGAGAGAGAGGCGAAGAGAGAAGAGAGAGGAGAGAGAGAGAGAGAGAGAGCAGAGACAGAGAAAGAGAGGAGAAGAGAAGAGACAGAGACAGACAGACAGACAGAGACAGAGAGAGAGAAGAGAAAGAGACAGACAGACAGACAGACAGATAACAGAGACAGACACAAAGACAGACAGGCAGACAGGCAGAGAGAGAGACAGAGAGACAGAGTGATGGCGACCAAAATAGGCTTTAATCCGGTGCCAACAGTCAAACAAAATGGGGGGCAACTCTGGCCCGGAATCAATACAACTCTGGTTGGTCCTCGCAGACAGACATCTGACTGTTGACCCTCCTCTAACTGCCGTCCCGTGCACAGCAGCAACGACTCTCAAACTAAGTGGACACTAACTAAGGCTAGGGGTGCCTGAATCTGCTCGGGCGGCGCAGAGAGAAAAACAAAAGTAGACCATTCTGGACAAAAGACCTAACTTAAATCTACCACTTTCGATATCGAAGAGCAGACACAGAGAAAGAGAGGAACGAACACACACACACACACACACACACACACACACACACACACACACACGCACGCACGCACGCACGCACGCACGCACGCACGCACGCACACACACGCACACACACACACACACACACACACACACACACACACACACACACACGCGCGCGCGCGCTCATACACAGAGACAGACAGAGAGACAGAGACAGAGAGAGACAGAGACAGAAGCAGAGACAGAGAGAGAAGAAGGAAGAGGAAGAAAGAAGAAGAGGAAGAACGAAAGAGAGAGAGAAATGGAGAGAGAGAGAGAGAGAGAGGAGAGGACAATGAGAGAGACAGAGAGAGAGAGGAAGGAAGAGGAGAGGGGAGGGGAGGGAGAGAGGAGAGCTAGAGAGAGAGAGAGGGGGGGAGGGGAGAGAGGAGAGAGAGAGAGGAGAGAGGAGAGAGAGAGGAGAGAGAGAACGAGACAGACAGGCAGACAGACAGACAGACACACAGACATACAGACGGACGGAACAGACAGGCAGACAGACAGACAGACAGACAGAGGGTGAGGGATGTAGAAGGGTGCCAGGAGCAAACAAAAGACACAAGAAATGTAGTCACCATTCGGAAACAGTCCAGAAACCAATTCTAAGCCATTGGGTACTCTCAGACAGACGGCAGGTTGTTGACCCTTCCCTGACTGTGGCCCCTCACAGATTGCATGTATACACACTCACACAGCCGCCAACATGCGGACATAAGCGAAAACGAGGATTGAGTGGACGGGGGGGGGGGGGGGGGGGAGGGGGGGGGGGGGCTGTAAGAGGGTTGATAGAATCGCGAGTTTTCGGGTATTGTCATTAGGAAAACAAGAGAGAGAGAGAGAGAGAGAGAGAGAGGAGAGAGAGAGAGAGAGAGAGAGAGAGAGAGAGAGAGAGAGAGAGAGGAGAGAGAGAGAGAGAGAGACAGAGGGGGAAGGGAGGGGGGGGGGGGGGGGGGGGGGGGGGCAAGTCGAAATTGGAGCCTGTGCGGTGACTGACAGGACGTGGAAGGTCGCTTAGGTGCGTGTCAGTTTCAGTGGTGGCTTGCGAGTCTTTGTCGAAAGTCTAGTGAGAATACGAATACGAATGTTTCTTCAGTGTGAAGGCTAAGGTCCCACACCGAAACGGGAATTTTTACTATCAAACGAAAAACGCTAAGGCTCACGTAGAAACAAACAAACAAGCAAACAAACAAAGAACGAGACTATGTGCACAGCAATAATGAAAACGTACATCAGTAACGATAGGTGCTTATGCAGCAGCACGCAATCTTTAGTTGTGCTTGTTGATAGATGTATGCACAGCACCACATAGGGTGTGTTTTTTTCCTGGTGATTAACAGGAATAAACATCTTGAAATAACATAATTCGGTAAAATATTTGGGATTGGTTAGTTTGGTTCTAAGATCGTGAGGTAAAAGGCAACACAGAAAGTCCGAACGTAATCTTTCCTTGCCATGCCACACAAACAACATGACAACACATTCTGGGCAGGGTTGCAATATGTGAACCGATCTCTGAACCACCAGACCTACATTTACGTAATGTGCTCATAGAGTATCACTTCATTTCTATATTGCTATTTGGTGCTAAACTACGAGTCACCCTTAAATATGTTTACCGTATCAATCTATCACTATGATGGACACCATCGTGTCAATCCTGCCATCTACGATCAATGATTTCCTTTGAAATATTTCAAAAACGTAGATATATTCTGAACACCCTAGTTATCCAAAACACACCTGAATACATAAAAAATGTGTCAAACCTGAAAGCTCATGTCTTCTTACCCTAATTATCAAAGATCAACCACATTCTATTTACTTTCAAAGGTATCCTATGTTCATCCATTCTACTCAGCTTTCGCCAAATTGTAATGTGCTGTACACAGAGCTCAGGTAAATTGGATATCTTCCAAGTCTTCCACACATGATACCATCTGGAGTTCTGGAGTCAACATTTAAGAAGCGCTTCAACGCACATCAGTGCACTTCCTCTATAATCAGTTTTAGAAAGCCTAGATGTCAGTTCCATATTGCCCAAACTGGCTGCACTTGTGATTCGAACAACTTCAAAATAACATAAAAATACAGTTTATACAAAATGTGAAGGATAACTATGGTTGGTTTCTTTGCTCTGTGTATGAAAGCGTTGTATGCAACATTAAAATTAAGCGGTTTTTTTTTTAGCGAAATATATTACAAGATATTTGTACGCATTCAATACAAAGACTTTCATTCCCATAAGCCCATCTCTCATTCTGCGCCAAGCACCATCCCTTTCAAAATACAGTAATGTTAGTCTTATTCACATTAACTTTTAAATCACGTCTGCTGCTGAGTATATTTTGTTGTCGTTGTTGACCAATTATTTTTATGGACAAAACAACGGAAAAAAAATTAAACAATTTTGTATGGTCAAAGGCTACATCATGCCTACCATTTTCAGTTATTTCCAGTGCCGACTCCTTTATGAATAAAAAGGTAAACAAACAATAAAAGGGTTACAAAAACTCACCCTGTTTCACGCCGCAAGAACATACGAGAAAAATCAAATCGTTTTGTCCGTGATTTATTTTTGCTTTCACTTCTCTGTACATGTTTAACACGTCCTAATAATATACTGCTCACTCTGGTTTACATCAAAATACCACAAGACCCGAACACGACAAGAGAGAGACAGAGACAGAGAGAGACAGAGACAGAGACAGACAGACAGATAGACACAGACGGAGAAAAAACAGGAAGACAGAGACAGAGTCAGAGAGAGTGAAGGAGGGACAGACACACATTTACAGAGAGAGACAGAGAGAGAGAAAGAGAGAGAGACAGACAGACAGACAGAGACAGACAAACAGAGACCGAGGCAGAGAAGTGTTGGGAACAAACACAAGAAAATGTTGTCACAATTCTGATCCAGGTCCAGAATCAATACCACGGCAGATTGTTGACCCTCCCCTAACTGTCGTCCCCTCGCAGAACTCATGAGGTTAATTGAGTGGACACTGACAAAAACCACAGGGGATGTCGAGGTCTGGAATCTGATTGGGCAGAGACAAAAAGTACACTTCTCAGGACGGTAATGTCTCTTTGACATCCCGTCTGTTTTGTATCAGAGTCGAGGATAAGACACACACACACACACACACACACACACACACACACACACACACACACACAGAGACAGGGACAGGGAGAGAGAGAGAGAGAGAGGGAGAGAGAGAGAGAGAGAGAGAGAGAGAGAGAGAGAGAGAGAGAGACTGACGGAGAGAGAGAAAAAGAGAGAGAGACAGAGGGGAAGAGAGACAGACAGAGAGACAGACAGACAGAACGACAGACAGAAAGGAGAAGGGAGAGAGAGGAGAGAGACAGACAGACACTGGACAGACAGAGACAGACAGACAGACAGACAGACGACAGACAGACAGACAGACAGACAGGAAGACAGACACAGACAGACAGACAGACAGACAGACAGACAGAGAGAGAGAGAGAGAGAGAGAGAGAGAGAGAGAGAGAGAGAGGATTCGAAGATGCGAATGCGATGTGAATGCGAATGCGAAAGTGCGTTAGGCTTTGTGCCCATTCACACAGGGAGAATGAGGGAAGGGGGTCAAGTTCAGGGGAAGATAATCAAAGCACATCACTGTGTACAAATGATGTCAGCATGCAGCTTCATCGTAACATGAAAGCCGCTAAATCAAAAGAATACGGTTCGTGATGCAAAGTGATCAGAAACAGTGAACAACCAACAACAAACTTCAAAGTTCGTATTTCTACTGCATCCAGATGTCCTTTAAAGCCAGGACAGTGGCCTTGAGGTCACACTTGGAGCAACCCCCCCCCCCCCCCCCCCCCCTTAACATCCAGCGCCGGGGTCAGAACAAGCTTAGTTGAAAAGGGAAACTCATGGTTCTTCTAAGGGCAGTTTCGCCATTAAGGTTTCCATCATGACCAGCACTACTGTCACATCTGTCTCTTCCGTCTGATTCTGAAACTACTGACAGGGCTGTCCATTCGCCTGGAGGTATCTTCAAAACATTTCCTTATGGTTTTGTAAAAATCAGACACATTAACTTGAGAGAGAGAGAGAGAGAGAGAGAGAGAGAGAGAGAGAGAGAGAGAGACAGAGACAGAGACAGAGACAGAGAGACAGACAGACAGACAGACAGAGGCACAGAGAGAGGACAGAGGAGAGACAGAGATATAGAGAAAGACAAACAGAGACAGACAGGCAGACAGAGACAGACCGGGAGAGCAGTTTATTATGTTTATAGCCAGAAGACATGGAGAGGCCATATCAGGGTAGTTACCTCCTAAACATCAATTCCTTACATAGCTGTGTTAAAAAAAAAAAAAAATCAATGAACCATTGCTATGAAATCGTCCTTCCATAACATTTCGGGTCGGATGGAAACATCAATTTCTCTCAGAAACTAAACAAATCACACCCGGTCGCATATCTTTGAATGGGATTTTCATGGTGTCAGGGAGAGAGAGAGAGAGGCTGGGGGATGACCGAAGGAATAAAGGAAGGGGGATCGGGAGAGAGAGAGACAGAGAGAGACAGACAGACAGACAGACAGACAGACAGGCAGACAGACAGACAGAGACAGACAGAGGCGAGAGAGAGAGTCAGACAGAGACAGAGAAACAGAGAGAGCGAGAGGAGAGTGAGAGCGAGAGGAGAGTCAACAGCGACAGAGAAGACAGAGAGAGAGAGGGAGAGAGAGAGAGAGCGAGAGGGCACACAGGAGAGAGAGAGAGAGAGGAGAGAGAGAGAGAGAGAGAGAGAGAGAGAGAGAGAGAGGAGGAGAGAGAGAGAGAGAGAGAGAGAGAGAGAGAGAGAGAGAGAGAGAGAGAGAGAGAGAGAGTGAGAGTGAGAGAGATGAGAGAAAACAGAAAGACAGACAGATAGACAGACAGACAGACACAGATAGCTATACAACGACATCGAGAGGATGCTTCATGCGTACAACCGGTCTTGAATTTCTCTGAAACATGCTGCTGCTTCAGATTGAAGGAAGCAGAAGCAGCTGGCGCCTAAAGTAGGCTTCAGCCCGGAGCCAGGACAACTGATTGTTGACACTGGCCTGATTGTCATTCCACACAGAGCGCACGAGTTCAGAATCAGCAGACACTGACAAAGCACCGGGGATGGCGGAGTCTGAAATCGGGTTAAGCTGTGGGAACAACACACACACACACACACACACACACACAAACACGCGCGCGCGCGCGCGAAGCGCACACACACACACACACACACACACACACACACACACACGCGCGCGCGCGCGCGCGCGCGCAGGCAGACAAGCACGCACACTGTCATGGATCCCCACGCATGCAGGCACGCACGCACGCTCACACGCACGCACGCACCCCACTCTCACACACACCCACACAAACATCCATATGAACACACACTCCCCCTCCCCCATCCAGCGACACACACACACACACACACACACACACACACACACACACACACGTGACGGAGACACAAGATGGCGGAAATGATCAACCTCTAGTTCCAGAGCTCGCAAGGTTATTGTGAAGATCGAATTAATATGACGAGATCAACCCGATCAAAAAGCCTTGGCGGTAGAGTGACTTCTGGTGCACTTAAGATGGGGAAGTTGAGTGTAAAAAAGAGTGAGTCACCTATTTGCTCGGTGAAAAGAAATCTTAGATCGACCGATAGATCCACAGCAAACGGTCTTGACTGTGCTTGACAAGACCGATTCGGAGAACGCCACTACCAGTGCCATTGCCAGTGCTACCATGCCGGACTGTGTAAGTGTCAATTCGAATGCAGATCTGAAAGATATTATTCTAAAAATTGTGTGAACGAATCTCGTCTTTAGAAAAAAACGGTTTTAGATCAGAAAAAAACAGCTCAACTGTCTACTGGATAGAGCTAACTCGGTCACTACGCATTCGAACGTCCAAACACAGACAGAGAATACGATGCTGTATACCTACGCAGAAGCTACAAAGTCCATTCCCCCCAACACCCAGTAAAACCAACCTTTCACCAAAACCAACAGACCAGTCCTCTGCCAGAAAAGAGAAAAATGATAAAACAGGAAAGAATATAAAAAGAACACCAGCAGCCCAAAAAAAGCAAGTGACGTCAAGTCTATCAATGACGTCAAACAGGAGCATGCCAGACAACAGAAGGGCTTCGTGGAACAGAAAGAAAACCAGCTGCCACGCGTCGTCGTTCATTCACGATTCAGTAGTCAACAAGGTCGATGAAAGGCGATTAGGCAGATCCTATGGGTTTGATGCTATGTCGCGCAAGGCACACACTACAGAGGAAATCTGTCAGGCATTTGAAACAGCCCTTCAGTCTACCGTAAAACCACTTGATGCAGTTGTAATCCACTGCGGAATAAATGATATCCGGAAAATGGACCCCAAAGTGTGCACCATGAAGTTTGCGAAGTGCATTAAGGACATTGCAGCAGAACACAAAAACCTGAAGATCGTGATCAGCAAAATTGCACCCGTGAAAGATCCGGAGCTCCAAATCAAGACGGACGTATTCAACGCTTTGACAGAATCAGAACTGTTCAATGTCGACAATGTGTCGTTCATCAGTCATGCTAATCTGGAGACCAGCAATAGATACCTCAGCAGAGACGGCCTTCATCCCACAGCAAACGGCGCCAGTGTACTTGCGGGAAATATCGGAAGGCACACCAGGAACTTATTCTGGAAGCGACCAAGAATGTCAGCACGACACCCAAGAAGACCACTACCCAGGGATTATCAACTCTTCCCAGGACGTCCATCTTTTGTTGGTGACCACCCACGATTTTTGTGGAACATCTATGATGTAATGAGAGAGACTGGTAGAATCTCTGTAAGGAAGACCATACTCAAATTTGGACTACTTCTGGAAAACTGGAATAGAAAAGGAACTGAACTTGCAATAACCTTGCTGTCTCTTGTTATTGGACTAACTCGGATTTTTTTTTCTTTTTCCGCCTTGACAATTCTATTTATGTTTGCAAGAAAAGGTTACTGCTGTAAAAGTTAAGTAAGCATAATCCTGCTATTTGTAGTTCTGTGTAGTTATATTTAGTATTGTTAGTCACCTTTCAGTGCATCACTTGCATTTAATCACTTCTTCTTCATTTTCTGTGTTTGGGTTTTTTGATTACCTATATTGATATAACACATGTTAGTTAAAGATTTTAAAGTGCTGCAATGGAATTGTCGATCCATCACAACCAGTACAGACCAACTAGTACAACACCTATCTGAAGTAAAGTAAAGTATAACATTAGCTTTGCAATCACTGAATGTCCGCAAAACTAAACTACCTAAACTTCCTAATTACTATTTTCCGCCAATTACCCCCAAACATTAATAATGATGAAAAAATAAATGTGGCAATATATGTTCGTGAAGATGTAAAATATGCCCCATGTGCCAGTCCTGCCCCACCAGACATTCCTGGGTTGCACTCATGTGCAGTCAGAGTTCAAATTGATATAATGTAGTAACAGTCGTCTCTGTTTACTTACCTCAAGGCCCAAACGATCGTAATACAGAATGGCTACGCTCATTTCAATTAAACCAGTCTACCAAATATTTAATCACTGGCGATTTTAACGCCCATTCACCATTTTGGAAAAAGAGAGTGCCAGGTAATCACCAATAATCGTTTTATTGAAAATATAGTGGACTCCTCTCTTTACCTTCTCAACGATGGCAGTATTACTCGTATTCCAGACAACCCTAAACATAATCCTAGTGCCATCGACTTATCATTCATATCTCCTGAACTAGCTATATCATGTGACTGGCAAACACTTGATGATCCATTAAATAGTGATCATCTCCCTATTGTCATTTCTCTTGAACGTATGAGACCTGAAACAACCGATGTCACGCATGACAAAGTTCCTAAATATTGTTACAAGTTTGCTAACTGGAATAAATTTTCATATCTACTTAGTTTCATTTAATGTAAACATAGAAAATCTTGAGAATCAAGATGTCGATACGTTATACCATCATTTTCAGAATGCAGTACACACTGCTGCGAAAGATTCAATTCCGACTGTGTAAAATCTGTAAAATCAAAAAAAAAACATTCGGGTAATGTCTGGTGGAATGGTATATGTCAGCAGGCAAAACAAGAAAAAAATAGAAAAAAACAAAAGATTACAAAAGAGAAAAAAACAAATCCCAAGGAAAAAAAAGCGGAAAAACTTCTTGTGAAAAAAAAAGAGCAAAAAAAAATCACCAAAATAGAGTAATTGCACAAGCAAAAAGGCAGTATTGGTCATCTATATGTCAAAATGAGGTGTCAAACTTTAAAGATATTCAAAAAGTTTGGACACAATTAAAAACGATGAAAAATGGAATGGAATTAACCTTCCACATTGTCCAATTAATTTAAAACAATCTGAATTTCCATCAAATTTTGATAAAGCTGAAGCCTTTGCAGACTTATTTGCGCGACAACAGTAGCATTGACAGCTTATCCTTGGACAAGAAAAAACGCCGCGAAACTGAAGAAAAAAAAAGACATCTATCATAGCCCTCAACCTACAGAAAATCACTATTAAATACCGCTATAACATTGCAGGAAGTCCAAGATTGTATCATAAATCTGAATAAAAAGACATCAGTGGGATTAGAGATGGCATTTCAAATGAAATGTTAGGTCATTCCCGCAAAATATAATACATTTTCTACATTTGTTTTTCCGAAAATGTTGGGACAATGGAAAAAATGCCCCTGATTTGGAAGGACTCAATTATTATACCAATTCATAAACAACAAAAAAATCACTCAAAGATATAAATAGCTATCGACCAATATCATTAACATCTAACATATGTAAATTGATGGAAAAAGATAGTGTTTAAAAAGACTAATTCATCATTGCAACAAAAACAGTATCATTCCTATCAACCAAGCTGCATTCCAAGCAGGCAGAGATCTCCAATTGAACACTTAGTAAAAATTACAACTCACGTAAAAAACATCAATTTGCACGACGTAAGAACATTCTCGCTACCTTTTTTGACATTCGTAAAGCATACGAACAAGTGTGGCACAAACGACTAATGTACAAAATAAAGAATATTGGAATCAGCGGGAATATGTACAATTTTTATTCAAGATTTTCTACACTGTAGGCACATTCAAACAAAAATAGGAAATACATATTCCAACCCAAGACCTTTACAAATGGGTTTACCCAAGGTTTGTGTAATTTCTCCAATATTATTTAATATTTTAATTTCTGATCTTCCTAACAGTCTTTCTAAAGATATTGAAGTGGCTCAATTTGCTGATGATATATGCCTATGGACAAAAGTGACAATGAAAAAAGAATACATCATCAAGATCACTGAATTACATCAAAATAAAATATCAACATGAACTAAATAAGATCAATAACTTTTTAAATGAGAACGGCCTTTCTCTTTCCCCAGAAAAAAACAAATATGATTCTTTTTAATTCTGGTTACGATCCAGGACACTTCCTACTTTTACGTTGGATGGCATTGTTTTAAACTATGCAAAAAGTGTTAAATTCTTGGGTGTTATCTTAAGCAATAAATTAACTTGGAACACTCATATTGAATACATTTTAAACAAAGCAAGAAAAAGCTTAAATTTCCTTAAAATAATTAGCAAACAATCTTGGGGACAGGATTCGAAATCATTAACCATTTTAGCAACTGCCCTTATTCGCTCTAGACTAACTTACGCTCAAGAAGTATTTTTTTTAATGCACCTCAATACCTTTTAAATAAACTTCAGAGCACTGACTGCAAAGCGTATAAAATTGCCCTTGGGGTTCCCACACATACATCTAACTTAGGGACCTATAATGAAGCAGGGATCTTGCCCCTTTCAGAACTTCGGAAAGCTTCTACTTCAAAATTTGTCTTAAAGAGCTTCTCACAAAACAATTTTTGCTCAGAAGAAGTATGTTTAAAATCAGAGAAGGATTTTGGAAAACGTGCCAAAAAAACATACAGTCAGCAAGGTCTATTTACTCATTTTCCTCTGATCTTCTAAAGGATACCAAAATAGATAAAAAAAATAACATAGCCCAAAAGCCCACGTATTCACCTATTCCAAAATGGGAACACTGTAAAGCCTCCTTTGATATTGATTATACAGATGTTTCAAAAAAAGGATTGTCCACATATCTTAAGAACATCTGTTTACACTCATTTAGAAACTAAGTACAATCATCATTTGAAAAATTTTTACAGATGGCTCAGTGCTAGAAAAATAATAACACGGGAGCAGCCTTCATAATCCCTAGCCCAAAGTACAAAAGCTCTTCTATCTTGGTAAACAGTTATCGATATTCAGTGCAGAATTACTTGCTATACTTAAATCGTTAGATTTTATTTTAAATTTTCCAATAAAAAGTTCACAAATTTTAATAGGTGTTGATTCTAAAGCAGCAATCTACTCGATTAAGTCTGCATGTCCTTCAATCCGACTTGATATGATATTTGAAATTCATCACATTATTCACCTTTTATCTATGCAAGGCATTACAGTCACTTTTTGTTGGATCCCCTCTCATTGTGGTATATAGTGCCCAACGAGCGTGTAGATCAGCTTGCACGAAAAGCAGCTCAAAATATCAATTACGCAATACCACTCAAAGTTCCCTTAGATCTGAATGAATGTTTTTCAATTATAACTTCAACGTTAAACAACAAAAAGTTAAAACCTCATTGATGAACTCAGACATTCAATATTATCACAATTGTATAAAATTTAGTGATGGGTACAATGGGAAAACGTTCAAACAAGTCTCCTCCCCGTCTAGGGAGACTGAAAGCTTAATCCATAGATTCCGTTTGAACGCATTGAAAACAAAAACATTGTCATAATGTTAAATGTATGTGGGAAATCCTTAAATGTCAGTCATTTGCTGATTCAATGCCCAAGAACAAGAGAACTCCTAAGACATTCGGGTATTGATGGTTACACTGATGGATCGACTTCATTGCCTTTACCATATATTTTAAACAATTATTCTGTTCTTGACTCAGTTTGTAAGTGTTTGTTAAATAGTTCAATTGGCCCTTATCTGTAGATCTTATCACTTCTCACTTAAAATAGTCAAGGTGGAAAGGGATGAGGGGGGGGGGGGGGGGGATGTCATATTCTATTGTTAATGGAATAATACACTTCATACACTTGCATACTTCATTCACCCACACATAAACTGTCTGATCACTATAGTGGAAGGACATTAAACCGAAATATGCTAAATGTATTAAACAAGAATATGGACCAATTATGTTCCATATTACATATGCAGATGTAACATCTAAACCGGAAATCTAGCCATTTGGGGGTTATAAATTTCATTTTCAGATCTTTAAAGGCAAAACGCTTAAGCGATACGGCACATAAAATCAGTAACATATACTCAGATTAATGATCCGCAAGAACAGTCTTAATGCAACGCTCGTATCAAAAAGTATGCAAATTTTATTAGAAAATAGTGACCCTAGCAGCCAGCTGGTTTTCTTTTTTTTTTCAGCAAGTTGTAGCATACTTTCAGTTAAACTTGACATACCAAATTTTATGACAGAGAGAGAGAGAGAGAGAGAGAGAGAGAGAGAGAGAGAGAGAGAGACAGACAGAGACAGACAGACAGACAGACAGACAGACGACAGACAGACAGACAGAGACAGACAGAGAGAGAGAGACTCTTCTTTTCAGCAAGCACGACCGTCATTTATGTTTATAATGTTTAAAAATCCTGTAGACAAAATAGAAATGGAGGGAAAGAGGAAAGAATAGAAACTGGAAGAGCTGTGCATGACTCACAGAAAGAAACACATAAGGAAATACAGAAGATGACAATGCTGAAAAAAAAACTATCGGTTAACCGAGGGATCTTACTACAGCTGATATCTACTCTTCGTCGAGAATACGACCTTTTTTTGTCAAAGTTGGAAAATGGCATGCGCCACTTTCCCTAACACTTGAATATTGTGCGGAATTGGCTTCTTACGTTATCAAGTCAAAAATAAGCAGAAAATGAAATAGAATAAGATTTTTTTTAAAGAAAAAAACGAGAAGATAGTTCATGAAAACACAAAAGAAAAAATTGTGCAACACACACCTTGCTTGTTTTTTTTTAGAGGCTCTGGAAACCTGTCAAAAACAAGCTTAAAAGAAATAACTCTCTCTCTCTCTCTCTCTCTCTCTCTCTCTCTCTCTCTCTCTCTCTCTCTCTCTCTCTCTCTCTCTCTCCTCTCTCTCTCTCTCTCTCTCTCTCTCTCTCTCTCACACACACACACACACACACACACACACACACACACACACACACACAAAGAAGCAAACCACACATCACAAAATAAACTGAAATAAACAATACAAGCATGATGCCAACTGTCTCCCCCTCTAAATGATAAAATGAATAAAAACGTGAACATGGACAGACATCTTCAAGGATTCCTATTGTGCTTGAAATAAACAGTCACAAAATAAGCAGAAGGGGGAGGAAAAAAACGAATACTGAAATCAGAATTTAACCACTGGGATATGAAAGGTTAGAGAGAGGAGCAGGAGAGTGCAAATTTAGAGGTGGGGTACAGGAGGTTGTGTGAATGATGAATAACATCTCAAGCTCTTTTTCGATTCAACTTCTTGGGTGAAGAGAAAAAATAGTCATCCTCAAAAAAAAATGTGAACAAAAGATAATAAATGATGAGCAAATCTAGAACAAAATGCACGCGCGCGCGCGCGCGCGCGCGCACACACACACACACACACACACACACACACACACACACACACACACACACACACACACACATAGCATATGCAGGTACACACGTATGCATGCACGAACGCACATGCGAACATATGTGCGAGTCCTATTTTGGAAGAAAGTAGAAAAAAAATGACTAAAGAAGAAGACCATGTTTTACCGGAAGAAAAAGAAATAAGTAGGCAAAGGGCAACAAGATGAAAACGACGAAGGAGGACAGCGAGAAAGGAAGGCAAAGGATAGAGTAGAGGGAATAGGAGAAAGGAAGATGAATACCAGGGTCAGATAAAAAAAAAAAAAAAGAAGAGCGAAGAGGAGCAAAAGGAAGAGAAGAAGGACAGGGAAATGCAAAAGAAGGGCAAAGAAGGAGCAGCAGCACAAAGGGGAAGCGCAGAATGCAGAGGTTTGAGAAGATGAAGAAGGAAAGAGAAGAAAGAAATGAGGATAACAGCAAAGGACAAACAGGCGGAGGAGTCGGAGGAGGGGAAGGAAAATGATAACAAATAAGGAAAAGACCAAGCATGAGGGGAAAGATTAGCAGGACGTGCAGAGAGAGAGAGAAGAAGAAGAAGAAGAAGAAAGGATTGGGGAGAGACAGACAGAAAGCAAGGGAAGAAGAACCATGAGAAGTGTAGAGGAAGGAGAGAAAATGGAGGAAGAAAATGAGGATGAAGGAACCGGAAAAAAAATAGTGCAATAAAGGTACAGGAGTAGAAGGGATGAAAACGGTTCAAAAGAAGTACAATTAGAGGAGAGAATTTAGAGGGAAGATGGAAATAAGAATAAAGGAGGAATGACATCGAGAGAAAGAGAACAAGAAGGAGGAGAATAAAGAGCAAAAAAATAGGATAAAGCGGTAAGACCAACGTGAGGAGGAAGTGTAGGGGGAGGAGAAGGAAAAGAAACAAAAGATCAAGGACACATATCGGGTGGAAGCGTTGCAGAATGGAAAGATCAAAAGGGAGGACGAACCAATAGAAAACAGGGATAGATGTTAAAATAAAATAGGGGGGGGGGGGGGGGGGGGGGGGGGGGGGTTGTGAAGACAAACAAAAATGGGAAAAGGAAAGAAGGAGGAAGAAGAAAAGAGGACGAATGAGTGGAGAAGGACAAAGACTAACGACTACGAAAAGAAAAAGAATCGGAAAAAAAAGAGAAGAAAGAAAAGAACAAACTCGACGGGGAAAAGGGAAGAAGGGGGAAAGAAGATGGTAAGAAGGAGGTGAAACAGAGAAAAAGAATGGAGGAGAAACACAAAAGGGAAAGTCGATATGGAGCACAAGATGAAGGAAAAGAAAAGATTGAAAAGAAGACTGGTTAGAGATGAGGTCATGTGGATATACAGAAAGCGAGCCAGTATGAGCACTAATGGACGAGGGGAAGAAAATGAAGGATTGAAAAAGTGAAATGGAGAAGGGGAAAGTGGGTGAGGATGAGGTAAAAGCGAAGAACAAAAAAGGAGGAAGAAGAGGAAGAGGAGGAGGAACAAGGGGGGGGGGGGGGGGGGGGGGGGGGGGGGGGGGGGAGGGGAGGAGAAGGATACAGAAGTGAGATGAGATGGGAAAAACATGAAGATCAAAAAGGCACAAAAAGGGGGGGGGGGGGGGGGGGGGGGGGGGGAAATGGGAAATGGGATAAGCATGAAGATCAAGCAACAGAATAAGCAAAGACAATAAGAAGGGAACAGAAAACGAAAGGGAGATGATAAACGTGAGGAAGAAGCAAAGGGGGAGAAGTCAAAATGAAAAAAAAAAGAGACTCCAGATGAAAAAGATAGTAAAGGAGGGACCAAAACATGTAGACTGAGAATGAGAGGATGAGAAGATGAAGAAAAAAGAAGAACAAAGAAAAAAATACAAAGGACAAACAAGAAGACCGGAAGGAGGAGAAGAAAAAAAAAAAAAAAAAAAAAAAGAAGGATGGTGGGGAGGGGGAAGAGGAATGAAGGAGAGGATGACAAACACGAACAGTAGTAGGAGAAGTAGTGGAAGACGGAGGAAGGGGAGAGATTTGTTCAGCTTAAACCACAGCGCCCTTCCCAAATTAGGATGCAGATTTGGGCCTGTCGAGGGAAAAGAGAAATGAAGGTGGTGGTCTTCTCCAGTACGTGCACAGAATAAGACATTCAAAGCGAAAGGAAAACCACACGCAAAATGGTAAGTTCGACGTACTACCACGGCCTTACTGAATCTTTGCCCGTATACATAAATCCAGTGAAGACACAACACGACAAGAGTACCAGAGAAGAAGAAGAAGAAGAAGAAGAAGAAGAAGAAGAAGAAATAGAAGAAGACTTCAAAAACGAATGAAAACCAAACAATTATAGGGTATTGAAAATTAAGATCACAGTCTACCACCTTTCTTTTTTCTTCGTCTTTCTCCTCTTCCCCTTTTGCTTTTTTTTCTTTTTCTTTTTCTTCTTCTTCTTCTTCTTCTTCTTCGTCCTTCGTCCTCCTCCTCCTTTTTTTCTTCTTCTTCTTCTTCTTCTTCTTCTCTTCTTCATCATCCTCCTCCTCCTCCTCCTTTTCCTTTTTCTTCTTCTTCTTCTTCTTCTTCTCTTCTTCCTCCTCCTAAGTCGTCAAGAGGCAACCCACCGGAGGAGACACTGCACTGCTGCCGAGTCACTTCGGTAGTGTTCAGTGGCGCCTGTTCTGATCTAACATACGCAGGACACCACCTACTAAGCCCCCTACTGACGACAATAATTGCTTAGTCGCGGAGCCGGCGTGAGTGAGCTCTCCCTCCGGAGGGCGCACCACGTCCGTCCAACGACAGCCCCCATGGACTCGCCGATACCGGTGACCCCGACGGAACCAAACCAAGGCCACAGACGTGGAGAAGACATCGAAAACTGAGGTCACCATGAGAGCAGGGCATGAAGGGCCACAGAACTTGGGACATTTTTTTTTTTTTAATGCTGATCGATGAGAATGAGGATGATGAAGATGATGCTACGGATTTCCATTTCGGTCTGAGACTACATGACAGGGCTGTACTCTACGCTTCCTTTCATAATATATCCCGGCGTCAACCAGGCCCGAGAGATACAGACACCTGCAGTGTTGGTCAGGAAATTTGAGCAACACTCTCAGAAACGCATCCATTAAGTGGATGAAACTCGACTGTGTGGTCCCAGTTCATTCCTCCTCCTTCTCCTCCTTTTTTCTTTTTCTGCTATGCAAATTCAGTCGGCCTTCTTTTTCTTTTCTTCTTCTTTTTCTTCTTCTTCTTCTTCTTCTTCTTCTTCTTCTTCTTTTTCTTCTTCTTCTTCTTCTTCTTCTTCTTCTTCTCTTCTCCTCCTTCTTCTTCTTCTTCTTCTTCTGCAATGCAAATTCAGTCAGCCTTGCTCTTTGTTTTCCTGGTCGTGCCCAACATCTCCGCCCCCTTTTCCATCTCCCTCCTGACTTCTCCCTATTTTGTTTCTCTCCCATGTCTTCCAAATCTTTTTTTCCCCAGTGGTCCTGCTTTTTTCCCCCCTCCCTATTTTTGCCCTATTTCGTTTTCTTCCATGTCTTCAAACCTTTTTACCTTTTTTTTTTTTTTTTTGGTCCTGCTTTTTCCCCTCGCGTCTTGCAGTGAAGCAAACCAGCTTCGCGGTTTCTCTCTGGTTTCCTTTCTTCCGCCGTAGCTTCGCCGCTAATGGCCGGGCTATTTGTATTCTTTTTTTTTGGATTCGTTTGTTTGCTTGTTTATTTATCTTTGTCCTATCCATCAAGCCCCCCTCCCTCCCTCCCTCCCCCTCCCCTCTCTCTCTCTCTCTCTCTCTCTCTCTCTCTCTCTCTCTCTCTCTCTCTCTCTCTCTCTCTCTCTCTCTCTCTCTCTCTCTCTCCACGTGCGTGCTCGCACGGTTTGTTTACAACACTCCAAAACGTAAACGACACAGCGAGCACAAATGTACACTTTTTTTTTTTTCTTTCTGATGGCTGAATGCAATGCCCCACTTTCAAATCTTACGACTATGGTTTTATATTGTTTATTTAAGACATTTGATTTTGTGTGCTTAACTGAAACACGTACGGACAAAATTAATGTCGTGCTATGTTTGACTTTGATTTTTACGTCTTTAACTGAAACACGCATGAACAAATGTCGTGCTGATATATATATATATATATATATATATATATATATATATATATATATATATATATATATATATATATATATATATTATATTTGCTTGCTTATTATCTTTGTCCTATCCATCAAGCCCCCCTCCCCTCCCTCCCTCCTCTCTCTCTCTCTCTCTCTCTCTCTCTCTCTCTCTCTCTCTCTCTCTCTCACGTGCGTGCTCGCACGGTTTGTTTACAACACTTAAAAACGTGTTATATATATATATATATATATATATATATATAGATAGATAGATAGATAGATAGATAGATAGACAGATAGATAGATAGATAGATAGATAGATATAGATATAGATATATATAACAATTTAAAATAGGGTTTAAAATGAAGGATTAAAACCTACAAATTTGTAGGGTTTAAAATGAAGGATTAAAACCTACAAATTTGTTTCAAGCCAAAGAGCTCTCCTCAGGGATATATATATATATATATATATATATATATATATATATATATATATATATATATATATATATATATTACCGATGTTCATGACAAGCGGTTTGCAAGTCATCCTCTCGGGATCAATCGACACTCTGAAG
>JADBJO010004688.1:97500-100000 GCA_016801955.1 Conus betulinus
TGTGTGTGTGTGTGTGTGTGTGTGTGTGTGTGTGTGTGTGTGTGTGTGTGTGTGTGAGCTCGTGTATGAAAACTGTCTGTTAAAGAAGAACAAAACGTCAAGAAAAATCAATAAAGAAAGAAAATTTCACACACAAAGAATGACGAACGGAGCTGTACAAAAATTTTAAAGTAATGATTTCTATAAAACAAAATTTCAAACAAGGAAGGAGAAATTGAAGGCATGACGATTGAAAGGCTAAAAAAAAATCAACGATGATTATGCAGGCATGCTCATACATGCATACGCTGATACACCTTGCAGACATTTGCAATGCAGTTTACAAAGCTTGGTTTTGTAAGCAAGGAACTACAAAACAGACAATGAGAGAGAGAGAGAGAGCAAGAAAGAGAGACAGACAGACAGGCAGACAGACAGAGACAGAGACACAGACAGACAGAGACAGAGACAGAGGCAAAAACCGACAGACAGACAGACAGACAGACAGAGAGAGAGAGAGAGTCAGACAGGCAGGCAGACATCAGACAAACAGACAGATACAGAAAGAACAGGAGAGACACGGCTCATGGATATGCGGCATCAGAATATAGGAATATGCAGATACATGACAAACACCCCCCCACCACCACCACCATAACACATGCACAGGACAGGTGACACACTAGCGAACGACTGTCATGCGTTGACCATCTCTCTTCCCCAACCTCTGGCGCTGGCACTCTCCTCCCACCTCACCTCCGTGCGACCCCAGGTCCTCCCATCCCCCCTTCCCTCAAATCGAACTCCTCGGCTGGCTCTTGAAACGCCCTGACCTTGATTCCTGCTGCTCTCCCTGCCAATTACCCGATGACCGCTTGCGCATCTCTTGGGGGTGAAAAGTTCATGCCCAGTGGTCGGTTTCTTTCAGACACTTATGTTTCAGCTTTTGTTTGTCCTATCCATCGCTTGTGTTTGAAAACGCGCGGTTTCGGGCTGGTACCATGTTTTGACGTAGCATTTACGATGTTTCATTATGTGTTTATGTTCTAGCTTAATTCTATGTTTTGTACTTTATTTATTCATATCTCTGCATCTGTTTCCTAGAACTAACATTGAATAAATTGATCTCGACAAAATGTCATTAGATATCTTTTATTTGTTTATTTTATCACTTAACACATCTTTTATCAATGTGTCAAGCGAGGTTAAAAGAGAAGACAGCCTGATATGAAAATTGCATTTTTTTTTGGTACTAATGACTATCTTGGTGAATAGTTTAGTCACAGACTTACAGCCATTACAGTTTGGTAACATTTTCACATAATTATGGTAAAACGACGGGAAACGTCTTAACAATATTTGTCACTCTGCTCAGTTTATTAATGGTCATGATTATAGAAACTCAAGAAAATCCCTAGCTTAAAGTTTGTTATGGAAAATCCCTAGCTTAAAGTTTGTTATGGATACACACACGCGCGCGCGCGCACGCGCTCGCACACACACACACACACACACACACACACACACACACACACACTCTCTCTCTCTCTCTCTCTCTCTCTCTCTCTTCACACACACACACACACACACACACACACACACACACACACACTCTCTCTCTCTCTCTCTCTCTCTCTCTCTCTCTCTCTCCCTTACTCACGCGCGCTAGCACGCATACTCACAAACACACATGCACGCACAGAGAGAGAAAAGAGAGAGAGAGAGAGAGAGAGAGAGAGAGAGAGAGAGAGAGAGAGAGAGAGAGAGAGAGAGAGAGAGACGCACGCACAAGTACACACACACATACACCACTACCACCACCATCATCACAAATACTCCTTTCCCCCTTATCTCTTTTCCCTTTATACACGCGCTTCGCTAACTCCTTGAAAAAGGTAAACAGCACGATGGCAGACCCATGTTGAGGTATTTAATCCGAATATGGTTGAAGACGAAACCTTTGACACTCTCACCTCTGCCCCCTAACTTTCACCTCCTCTCCTTCCCTATCTCCACCACCACCACCCCTCTCCTACCCCTCGCAACTTTCCCATCCCTGATGTTTCCTACCCTACCCTTGTACGCACTCTTTCTGCCGCGATTCATTAAGGCCTGCCTTGATTAACCCATTCACTGCCACCGTCATCCCCTGAAGCATCTTGGTGATGGACGGGACAGACAACCTTGTTCACTAAAAACACCATGGTCTGTCTCGCTCTCTCTAGCCTGGAAAAGAATGACTTCCCTCTGGTGAAGAGATTATACCCTGAAAGTCAACATGGTACTTATTTTTTGTTACGTTCCGTACACATTATGATGCTACAGCAAACATTCACAGTCAAGGGGTTTAAGGCAGATCCACGCATTCAGAACAGGACCGATCACGTGTTACAGGTTGATGACATGGGTCAGTTTCATATCCCCCCCCCCCCCCCCCCACCCAGTACTACTATCCCTGCCGTACCCTCCCCCCCCCCCCCCCATACCTTACCTTCCACCACCGCCACCCCATCCTTCCCTA
>JADBJO010004688.1:110000-112500 GCA_016801955.1 Conus betulinus
CTTTCCAATATGGGGAAACTGTCCAGAGATGATGAGGAAGATTGGCATTAGAGACGGTATCTCACTCACTTCCATCAAAACAAATGATCCTGATTGAACTCACCGTGCCATATGCAAACAGACTGGAGGAATCTCACAACAAGGAGCTTGAGAAATGTGTCATTCCAGCCAGCAGCTGGAGAGAGTCTTCCAAGCCGAACATCGATGTTGCTTTCAAAGTGAGCTAACTGCAGGCAGAATTCTAAACAATTCTTAAACAAGTTTATGTCAAATTTGACAAGATACGTGATTGCTCGATCTTCATTTTTGTTGTCCTGAGTGTTGTTTATCTTGCCTGAGGACGACTTAAGAGGTCGAAACGCGTCGTGTTTTGTCTTGTGATTCTTTTGTTGATGTTTGGCGGATTTATTAGATACACTTTTTTTCAGATTCACGATATTGGTTTCAAAGTGAGGTCACTGCAAGCAGAAAGTGAAACACATTTTAAACAGAACTATTAGTGAGCCCGCCAAACCACAGGGACAAACAAACTGCAAGGCAAAACGCGAGGCGTGTCAACCTCTTTGGTCTTCTTCATGTCAGAGAAACAAAATCCAGGACAATGGGAACGAAAAACGAGCAGTTGCTTATCTTCTCAACGCCCATAATGTGCTGAGCTTGAGAAGACAAATGATTGCTCGTCCTTCGTTTTCAGTGTCCTGAATCTTTTTTTTTTCCTGAGGAAGACCTTAGAGGCCGAAACGCGTCGTGTTCTGTCTTGCAATTTGTTTGTCCCTGTTGTTCGGCGGACTTACTGATAATTCTTTTTAACATCGATGTTGGAGCAAACGGGGGGTTGTCGGCTCATCAATCTGATAAAACAGCACTCGATTTCTGGTACAAAGAGGACAAGAACTTTAAAAGCACTGCCATGAGCAGCTGGGAAGAGTTCGAGCTGGATCCAATGGAGGAGAAACAGAATTACACTTCATACAGCTTAAGATTTTCCAACTAAGAGCAGCTGTGCGAAAAAGAACAAACAAACAAAACAAAGCCAAAATTCATATAAATAATAAAAAAAAAAAACCATGGTCGAGGCTTCCGTCAAAAACGCAACGCCTTGAGACGTCAAACCATTCAAGAGCTGCCAGTTCGAATTTAAGGCTGAACCACCAACATTTCTGACAACAGAAATGCATCTATGGGTCATGCATCTGGATGCGGCCTGGCCCGCGTTAATGTAAAGAGGTCAGGGATGTCACATTTGTGTGGGAGGGGCTTCTTCCCTAAAGATCTTCTGCTGGCGTGAAGTTCTCCCTGGTTCTTCTTCCTGCTCTCTTTAACCGAGGATGATTGTCATGTTATAGTGAAACCTCATCCCACGGATACTGATCTTAACTAGCGACAGTTCACATAGCATTCTCTGTCTGTCTTGTCTATCTGTCTGTCTGTCTGTCTGTCTGTCTGTCTGTCTGTCTGTCTGGCTGTCCTCTCTATCTCTCTCTGTCTCTCCTCTCTCTCTCTCTCTCTCTCTCTCTCTCTCTCATCTCTCTCTCCTCTCTCTCTCGGTCTCTCTCTCTCTCTCTCTCTCTCTCTCTCTCTCTCTCTCTCTCTCTCTCTCTCTCTCTCTCTCTCTCTCTCTCTCTCTCCCCCCTACTGTTTTCTGTTCCTCTGTCTTTGCTTACACACATTATCATGTCTAATCAACGAAGAGCTTTCTTGTCGGTACAGCATTACAGACGCTGTTACCATGTTGGCTTGGAGGTGAGAATAATACGTGTTCAAATACCGAGCGAATTGCAAGGGAGAGATTGCTAAACCCGGCCTCCGCCCAGAATCTTCAACATTCTTAAAGACAATCAATCAATCAACCATTAATGAATGAATCATCTTCACCCTCTTCTCTCTCTCTCTCTCTCTCTCTCTCCTCTCTTCTCTCTCTCTCCTCTCTCTCTCCTCCTCTTCTCTCCTCTCTCTCCTCTCTCTCTCTCTCTCTCTCTCTCTCTCTCTCTCTGATTCGATACACACAAGGAACTAGAACTATTTGGTTTGCAGGGGAAAGGGAGAGGGAAATGTCATTGTTCTGTTACCCTCAAACCTTGTCAAAAGACCTCTTGGTAATGGACAATAAAATATCAAAGTGTCAAAGTCTCTCTCTCTCTCTCTCTCTCTCCTCTCTCTCTCTCTCTCCTCTCTCTCTCTCTCTCACGTCTCACACACACTCCAACACACACACACACACACACACACACACACACACCCACACACAACACACACACATTCAATCACACACACACACAACACACACACACACACACACACACACACACACACACACACACACAACACACACACACACACACACACACACATACACACACACACACACACACACACACACACACACACACACACACCACACACACACACACACACACACACACACACACACAAACACGCGCGCGCACGCACACACACACGATTACAGCCTAAAGGGAAGGGACATTGCACCATAACCAAG
>JADBJO010004688.1:122500-127500 GCA_016801955.1 Conus betulinus
CATTTGTTGCTTAAGGGACACTGTTCTTTTTTAGCACAATTGCAGGATTTCCTTTCTTCACCCTTCTTTGCTGTGTTGCTTTTCATTTTGTTGGATGAATCAATTATATTTTTAAGGTTAGGCATGCATGAATATGATAGTTTGATGGTGTTCTTGTTGAATATTTTGGACAATTTGTGTTCTTTTGGGAAGGATGCTGTCAAAATTTTGAAAAATTCTTTTCCTACGTTTGTTTTTACTCGTCCATCATATGGAGGGTTGAGGGTGAAGAAAGGAAATCCTGCAGTTGTGCTAAAAAAGAACAGTGTCCCTTAAGCAACAAATGCCTCTATAACAACATTGTATACCAAGCCACTGTGACATCAGAAAATGAAAATGAAAAAGAAACATACATAGGGATCACTGAAAATCACTTCAAAACCAGATACGCAAACCATAAACAGTCATTCAACAAAGAAAAATACAAAAACCAAACAGAACTGAGCAAATATATTTGGAGACTTAAAGACAAAAAATAAACTATAACATATCCTGGAAAATCATAAAAAGGGCATCACCATACAACAACATTTCAAAAAGATGCAACCTATGTTCAACAGAAAAATGGTTAATACTATGCAAACCATACTTAGCAACCCTAATACTAAAGTAGAAATAGTAAACAACTGCAGGCACAAATGGAAATCGTTGTCAGTAAACGCACCCTGAACTGTAAACAACCCCAAAAAACCGAACAATACGTGAAGCCAACCCGCACGTGCAAACAGTGACATCAGGCCATATAACACCGGCAGTAGGCGCCCCAAAACCATCCTGACGAGAGCGCTGCACTTGTTCTGTGAGTAATCCAGCAAACGTATAACCACAGACCTACAGAAACGAGATATTCAAATGAGAGGAAGAATTAGGAAGCGTGCCAACAGTTCTACTCGCAATGAGAACGTGCCATCAAAGATCTCCCCCAAGGGACTTGAGCCACGAGCAGGAACAAAAGGCAGATTAGGGGAAATACTCTGTGACACAGTGGTTAGTATTATGGGCTAGAGGCTGAGGGATCCTGCGTTCGATTTCCATCACAGATTGCTTAGTTATTTTGTAGGATTTTCCGACTCGTTCGGTCCCAGTTCACAGTTAATTGCGTTGTGGATCCTAATGGGACGAGCGAGATTTAAAAAAACGAGGTGGTGGTGGCTTTGTGTGTGCGTGCGTTCGTGCGTGCGTTCGTGCGTTCGTGTGTGTGTGTGTGTGTGTGTGTGTGTGTGTGTGTGTGTGTGTGTGTGTGTGTGTGTGTGTGTGTGTGTGTGTGTGTGTGTGTGTTTGTGTGTGTGTGTGTGTGTGTGTACTAGTACAAAAAATCACTTTCAGCCTCTTCATGATAAGATGAAGTCCTTCAAGCTTCCGTTGACTTTGTCAAGTGTTTTAATCCCAGTTATGAGAACGGCTGGAGCCTGGCAATGTTGGCTGTTACTCTTATTAAATCTCATCCACTTGGAAGATATTTTTAATTCTTCCACCGCCCCACCCTCTCCTCGATGCCTGCCTCCCCCCCCCTAACAGGTTTTGTTTGTTTGTTTTTGTTTTTTAGAACCAATTCGCGAATTTTTGAAACGTTAAAATCTTATTCAAGGCATATTCCATATCAGTATGGTTCGGCGTCTAATTTGCACGTAGAGCAAGGCTTTTCCCCCCCCCCCCCCCCCCCCCCCCCCCCTCTCTCCTCCTCTTCTCCCCTTCCCCCATATACACCCATAAGCTGTTCGACTCTTACGAGTAATATGTCAGCCAGTTCCATACTTTAATGACCCTTGACTACCATGTATTGGATATACATGTAGTCACACAGAATTGGTGTTTTCTGAATTCCGGTATATATGGGCTCTCAGTGTGTGTGTGTGTGTGTGTGTGTGTGTGTGTGTGTGTGTGTGTGTGTGTGTGTGTTGTAGTGTATGTAAATTATATCTCTCTATAGGCTTATTGCTTTGATGTTTGGACAAACGAACGAATGAACGAAGTTTAATGCTGTTAGGCTGTAAAAGCCCTTTAAGCAAATCGGCGGGATGTACAACAACAAAACGCGACTCAATTCGATTTTATTAACATGGAAACCACAGCAATATCCTGTTTTTCACACTTACTTTACGTGATGAAATCATGAACGAGAAAATGTCACTGGTGTCACTGTCAGTTCTGTAGACGACGGTCACCCCCAGGTAAAACTGGATCAGTCCGTGGACAGCGTGCAGCCGCCATAGAGCACATGCTTGGGTCTCTGCATGCTTCGTGTTGCCGATGCGTCTTCCTTTCCAAATGCAGGACAATTTAAGACATTCCTCTTATGACATGTGTCTTTCTTCCTGGTTGTTAAACCAGAAAAAGCGATCGTCTTCCGAACACGGATCGCGCAGGAATATTCTTGAGGTCGTCGTCTGATCACACACAGCAGCACACTTACATCATCCGTTTGATGGAACACATCCTTCCGAAATACTTTTTGTCTATAGCTTGCTCCAAACTTGTGTCGATGTCCGACTGGTGGATTTCTGGGCCCCTGCTGTTGCGCACCGACGGATCGGGGGTGCGAGCACCGAAGCGTATCCTGAATGGGCGTGGATGTGTATGTGCGTGTGCGTGCATGCGTGTGTTTATGAGAGTGATGCATGTGTGTACGAGTGCTCGAGTATATGAGTGTGTGTGTGTGTGTGTGTGTGTGTGTGTGTGTGTGTGTGTGTGTGTGTGTGTGTGTGTGTGTGTGTGTGGGCGTGTGTAAGTCTGTGTGTGAGTGTGCAAGTTTGAGTGTATGTGAGGGTATGGGTGTGTCGTATTGAGATGCGTGTATTTGTGTATTTATGTAAGTGCGTACTTTTGTGTGTGTGCGCGCGGGCACGCGCGTCCGTATGTTGTGTGTGTGTTGAACAAATAAGTAGTGGGGGAAAACAAGTGCAGGTTAACAATTTCTCCCTCATTACAGTTACGGCTAAAAAAAATAAAAAAAGATTAAAAAAAACGAAACAAAGAAAAAGAAGAAAGGGGGAAAATAAAAAAGATTAAAAAAAAACGAACAAAGAAAGAAAGAAGAAAGGGGAAAGGGGAGAGAAAAGAAATTTGGGTATTAGGGTGTTAGGTCATAGATATACAATTCTTCGCTGGCAGATTATGGGGGCCATTGCAGGCCATCCTGAAAACAGAATCACACTGCCTACCCAAAGGCCTTTTGTCCGCTGATTCGGACCCGTCAGTGAGACAAGGCTGATTGTGAAAGTGTTCCCTTGGCTTCAGATGCAGATATACAACGGTATCAACTAAGAGAGAGAAAGAAGAAGAAGAAGAAGAAGAAGAAGAAGAAGAAGAGAGGAGGAGGAGGAGGAGGAGGAGGAGGAGGAGGAGGAGGAGGAAGAAGGAGGACGACGACGACGACGAGAAGAAGAAGAAGAAAGAAGAAGAAGAAGAAGAGAGAGGAGGAGGAGGAGGAGGAGGAGAGAAGAAGAGAGAAGAAGAAGAGAAGAAGAAGAAGAAGAAGAAAGAAGAAGTTCCGTTCATGTTGTAGCGTCAGCCTAACAATCTGTGGTAAACTGTCACTGGTCACCGTGAGGTCCCTCACGGGGGTAGACAATGCAACTTTATGGATTGCTTGAATGATGCTTACTGGATCCAAATTTCAATTTAATTCATGCTGCAGACGAAACGAAGGACTATCAAACCTGTGGTCACCTTGACAGCTGTCATGGACAGTCACCTTGACAGCATGACATGGACAGTCCCCTTGACAGCATGACGTGGACAGTCACCTTGACAGCATGACATACACAGTCACCTTGACAGCATGACTTGGACAGTCCCCTTGACAGCATGACATACACAGTCACCTTGACAGCATGACTTGGACAGTCCCCTGACAGCATGACGTGGACAGTCACCTTGACAGCATGACTTGGACAGTCCCCTTGACAGCATGACGCGGACAGTCCCCTTGACAGCATGACGTGGACAGTCACCTTGACAGCATGACTTGGACAGTCACCTTGACAGCATGACTTGGACAGTCACCTTGACAGCATGACTTGGACAGTCACCTTGACAGCATGACTTGGACAGTCACCTTGACAGCATGACTTGGACAGTCACCTTGACAGCATGACATACACAGTCACCTTGACAGCATGACATACACAGTCCCCTTGACAGCATGACACAGACAGTCCCTTGACATCATGACGTGGACAGTCACCTTGACAGCATGACATAGACTTCTTCTCCTTCTTTCCCTTGACTACCGCCTTCATCATTTTGAAGATTCTGTAGACTATAGGGGGTTTGCACGAAGTTCAAGTTCCTTGAGTTAGTTTTTGCTGGGCCGGGGTGGGGGGTGGAGGAAAACAGGGGGAGGGGTCTGGATCAGATTAGGGATTTGAAGCCCTCCATGGTGGGGCTGAGGGCAACCTCAGCAGGAAGGCCGTTCCAGTCGGGTATGGTCCTGGGGAAGAAGGATTCCTGTCTATACAGAGTCCTGCAGTTGGAAAGGTGATATGTTGCTGGATGGGACCGTCGGGTTCCTTTGGATGCAGAAGGATTTTGAGAGGGTTTGTGGCATGTGTTGATAATGAGGCTTCCGTTATGAAATTTGTAGAAGTTCACTAGTCGCGTCTTTCTCCTTCGTTCTGTGAAGGGGGGACCACTGAGGGTTTTCAGCATGTCGTGTACACTGGAGCTTTTCCGGTGTCGATGGGTGACCCAGCGAGCAGCTCGACGTTGGATCGCTTCCAGCTTCTTAATATCCTTCTCTATGTAGGGGTCCCACACAGAGCCGGTGTATTCAAGGGTTGGGCGGACTAGTGATAGGTAGTATTGCTGCTTAATACGCTGAGATCCTACCTTCAGGTTCCGTCTCAGTGGTGCAAGGGTCTTGCTGGCACGGTTGGAGACATTGGAGACGTGGGGGCTCCAACTGAGATCGGAAGTGATGGTGACACCGAGGTATTTGGACTGACTGACTGTGTCTAGGG
>JADBJO010004688.1:135000-137500 GCA_016801955.1 Conus betulinus
GTCTGGTGACCGTGAGGTCCCTCACAAGAGAAGACCATTCATTTTCACTGGGTCGCCGGAATGACGTGTTCATGGTAAGTCCCTGAATGACGTCAGGGCAGAGACCATCTTCCTCTGAGTCCTCCTACTGACGACAACAATCACATTCTGAGGACCTCAGAATATGAGTAGCGACAGGGAGGTGCCACCTACACCACTTCTGCAACCATGCTCGTGGATATGGCGATCTTGAACATTTTCACACACACTCATCATAGACACAGAAAGGGAATGCTATTCAAAACCACGGAGCATGGACAGTCATATACGTTGAGACAATCTTTCTTCACTCCATATAATTCAGTGATATGAAGATGATAACCATGAATGTTCATGGATTCCTGCTTACTTTAACAGCATATGATAGGTTTGTACGTCATATGTTGTTTTTCCATGAGTGTTCCAAAAGTTCTGATTTATATGATTTCTCTTTTCGTATTTTGGTGTTTTTTTTTTTTTTTTGTATCATCAGGATGCTACAACCCACATAGTTCTATGTCCGCCATCTTAGCATGTTTCAGGTTGTTATGGGATCCACGCTTCTCCGTCCAAACATTCTCGTACGTGGGCCCCATTCATTACAAGTTTGTTCCAATCCAGATCCATACAGCTCACATTAAACTACCAATATCGGGATGTTATGAGCCTATACACCGAAGTAGGCCAGACATATCCATTAAACTCTGGACGTTTGTTTGGTGATGGAAATTTCCGATCTGACTTATGCACCTGACCTTGGCCTGAACCCTTTACTGGTGACGACACCCGCTTGAGCAGCAGTCCATAGAAAATGTGCTCGCTTCTATGATGTATAGCGCCACCTGACCCCCTGCATGACAGTCTACGTGACACATCCAGCAGATTTTGAATTGACCAAACCTGAAGCAGGAGATTGTTTTACTGGGGTGCAGGCCAAACAGTATTATTTTTACTTCAACGTGTTACTCAGTCTGTGCTCTATTGTTTGGACCAGTTAGACAGCTAAGGACGTAACAAAACACCCGAAACTGTCTCATTTTTACGCTCATTTTAGATTTCGGGCAGCTGCTCCTCTGTATATTGATCTTTACCAGAGCGCTGCTGTCTTTATTGTGGGGGATGCATCACTGAGTCACCAGGCTGGCTCTTTTTATTGCCCCCCACCCAACCCTAAGCCTCCTCCAGAAGAAGAAGATAAAGAAGATGAGACAAGAGAGAGAGAGAGAGAGAGAGAGAGAGAGAGAGAGAGAGAGAGAGAGAGAGAGAGAGAGAGACAGAGAGACAGAGACAGACAGACAGACAGACAGACAGACAGACAGACAGACGACAGACAGACAGCCACACAGACAGAGAGAATAAAGGAAGGGAAATGGCGCCACTGGGCGCACTAAAGAGGCCCATCACAAACGTTCCTAGCTCAGACCACAGTCTAGTCACATGAAACGACCCTACCCCCCCACCCCACCTACCCCCTACAAGCTACTCCCACCCTCACCCAACTTCCACCTGCCCTCCTCCCGCCTTCTTCACTCCTTCTCCTGACAGATGCTGGAGACTGATTGTCAACACGGACTCAAGGAGATAGCTCGTTTTTGTCTTTTCCCGGTTGAAAACCATCTTGACATCGAGCAGTTGTTCCTATTCCTGTCAACCTTTTAATGATAACAGCTGTGATTTATGACCTTCAGTGGATATAAATTGCTCCCCCCCCCTCCTCTAGCCCTATCCCCACATTTCACTGGCTTTCTTTCGTCCATACATTTTGTCTCAACATCCAAGGCAGTCAGAGGACAGATGGACGCAGAGAAACAGACTGAGGAAAATAAAATGAAGCCTGCACACGTGCGGAAGATTCTTAGACAACGTATTCTGGAAGAGGCAGAAGATGTGGTGTGGGAGTGGTGGTGTTGGTGCCAGAATTGCATCCAAAGCAGTTGCACAGTTATGACATGAAAAGTGTCATCACATTGACTGCCAGTTTTTTCTTTGCAGTGTTTACTCTGTATTATGGAGAATAGCCATCAATCCAAAATTTTCTTCCGTTCAGTTGTTGTGAAATGTGACAGTTCACGTGCTGAGGATTGATATCAACCAGGCGACCACTGTGTGGTAAGTGTGACTACAATCCACGTACCAACACTGCACAGAGTATGCCAGTAGTTCCTCCGATGAGGGAAAACAAACGCTCTAAAAATGAGATGAAACCTTTTAGATGATTAAATGCTCCTCTTGGTGAACACTTCCCAAAATGTAGTTCACTTTTCGGAATGCCTGAAACGATCTTATAACCAATAAAGTATTTCTTATTGATTTGGGTGAAACAGTTCAAATCACGCTGATGTATGATGGTTGTGATGTCGGGAATACTAACGTTACACACTGGTTTTGGCCAGGCAGTTACAGCTCTGTACGTCACTGAGATGAAAACCTTTGCTTTATGGTGGATTTTCCACCCCTCTTCCTAAAGTAAAAGGAGATAGGG
>JADBJO010004688.1:147500-150000 GCA_016801955.1 Conus betulinus
CATGCATGCATGTATACGCACGCTCAGCAAGGTCAGTTGCCATCCTGGGCTTCAGGTGTTCGACCAAGTCATTTTCATGTTGTGTCCGGCTGAAACGCATTCAAATCAGCCTACACCAATGCAACATTGTAGCATGAAGTACCTACATTACTTGAATGAGACTCGTATGCAAAGGAGGAAAAACGCCAGTTAGTAGTCAAGTCAAGTCAAGTCAAGTAAACTTTATTATCTCAATTTGAGAAATTAATTTGTGGTCACACACATTCACAGCAAATAAACAATAATTTAGCCACATTACCCATTTTCTCACATATGACATACATTCATATAGAGGAATTTGGATTTCAATTAAACATCTTCTCGGTTCATGAAATCAATGGACAGGGGATAAAACTTTGTTTAAATCTGACACTTCTGCATTTAACCGATCGATATCTTCGTCCTGACTGAAGAAGGTCATACTGATTTGCAAGAACGTGGGTCTGGTCACACGTAATCTTCTTCGCTTTACAAACAACAACACGGCACCTGTATAGCTCACTTAGACTTTTTTGTCTCTCACCAACGATTTTTCCTCCCACGTTCACCACTTTTCTCAAGCACATTTCTGCTCTTCACAGTCAACCCACCATACCAACATATAAATGAGAAAGTTAGAACAGATTCCAAGAAGCATGAATAAAATGTCCGAAGAATGTCAGTATTCACATGAAATGATCGCAGCTTGCGAAGACAATATAATCTGGTTTGACATTTTTTGTGGACATACTCAACATGGGATTTAAAATTCAGCTTATTATCTATAAAAGTTCCTAAATATTTGTATGATTCAACACGTTCTACTTCAGCACCTTTGATAAAAAGGGGTGGTACAGCTTTTGGATTCTTTCTAAAATCAATCAACATTTCTTTCGTTTTTGTTACATTCAGATCAAGATAGTCATGATCGCACCAGTCAACAAATCTTTGAACCTCCTTGAAGTAAACAGAATCAGAGTTGGAAAGATCCACAAGTGCTGAGTCATCTGAATATTTAATGTACAAAGTTGAATCACTTCCTGAACAATCATTTGTGTACAGAGTAGCATTGGCTAGCCTTATGGTTCTGGTGGGCAATGTTAGCTATATCGTCTAATTCATTCCCTTTAGGTCAACAATCTGTAATCACAGTCCAGTTATTTGGTCCCATGGTTTGTTCTGCGCTCTTCTTGTATCACCAGACCCAATTGTCGATCAAACATCCTCGTGGTAAGCTACATCCGGGTCCGATTTCACTGCAATCTCTTCCCAGCAGTTCACAGTAAAGCATCAATGGCTGAGCCATGCGAACACTTAAATTAGCAGATCGGACATGTTTACTGGATCACTGGGGAAAACAGCAAAAACGAAGCACATCGACAATACGTTCACAATAAAGTTATTGAAAACTACCGACTACTACAATACATAGTTCACGTTGAATACTTAGAACAGAGACGTGATCTCAGCAGACTTCGCGTCAGCGTTCATGACCTGCAAATAGAAAGGGGTAGATACACCAACACTACAAGAGAAGACAGGAAATGCTTTGCATGTGGTGTGGTCAGAGATGGAACTCATTCTCTGCTCTGGACAGCTGCTCTAGATGCAGCTATCAAAAGAGATCCCAAACACGAACTTGCAAAACCTACGCCCCCGAGTGAAATGGCAGGAAAATGACGACTAACAAATTCATATTGAAAATTTGTTTCATGATTGCATCAGTGTGAAAAGACAATAACAGCTCCCTATATGGGCCCAGATGATTTATGGTCTATCAATGAATGATGATTTCTCAAAATACCATGCTTTATCTATAGACCCTTAAAGGTTCACGTGACAATGAAAGTCTGAGTATGAGCCCGAGTCTGAGTCTGAGTCTGGGACTTTTTTTGATTGGTGAACTTTCCAGTCTAGCATACGTACGTGACCGTCGTCTGAAACATTTACTGATGATTACAACTGTTCTGGCTCAGTCCAGAGAAGATGAACATCGCTCTTCTGTCATACAGTAATAGAGACTGTGATTTGGCACTTTCAGTATCAGTTTCCAGAGAACTATTGGCAGGGCAGACTTTGACTTGTCGAATCCCAAAGTATGAGACCACGTTTGAGTGTGGCACAGGCGTAACACTATACTATCCTTAGTCCAACACTTACCTGAAAGACCAATGGGACAGATGAGGACGTGACTGTCGCCCTCGTCCGACACGTTTATGCCTCTTTTAGATTTAGGCAGCTGTTCCACTTGATGTCGATCCTTATCAGACCACTGATGTCTGGTCTTCCTACCATCTGGTCACTGACCTTGCTCTTTGTATTCCACCCACCCACCCCACAGCCTCCAAGACAGGAAGAAGGAGAAAAGAAAAAGAAGTAGTAGTAGTAGTAGTAGTAGTAGTAGTAGTAGTAGTAGTAGTAGTAGTAGTTGTTGTTGTTGTTGTTGTTGTGTGGTTGTTGTTGTTGTCGTCGTTGTTGTTGT
>JADBJO010004688.1:172500-177500 GCA_016801955.1 Conus betulinus
GATCTTTGATGTCTGCCACCACCCTTCGTACTGACCACAGGCCTCTGCACCATCAGAAGGGGCGTATATGTTAGTTCTATGACGCCTATCAGACTTCCTCTCTCCCTCCTCGGGGAACATGCACGCCCCCAGATTCTCCCGGGGAGAGGGGATGTACCAGGAACACAAGAACACACAGATGGAATACACAAGGAAGTGCAGAAAGAAAACCACACGCACGAGCCAAAACATCAAACAGCCAGAGAAAGAAAAGAACAGAAATCAGGAAATCAACAACAAAACAAACAACGAATCAAATCAATGTGCCAAAGTATAGAAAGATACCACTGACATGAAATTCAAGATACACGCTTGAATTTGGAATTTTCCAATGTTTTCCAGTGTTTTCTGTTCTTTTGGAAGCTATGCAAAAACTATTTACAATTTATACGCAGTTTTTGAAAGGTCTATGATTGTTGAAACAAGTAAAACGGTTTGCTAGCTGTTTTAATGCAGCTGTTTACTTTACTGTCAGTGATGGCTGCATGAAGTCTTACATCACTATATTCTGTAAGATATATTGATGCAGGGGTTATCTTAATATTGCTTTTAGTAATTGACCTTTAGTCATATCTGAACCTGTGTTTGGTTAAAACGGTCTGATTTTGAACGCGTGTGTCTGATTGTTAGAATATTTACATAAAAATCAAATGTGTGTATGTTAGAATACGTTTACATGAAAGTCAAATATGTGTATGTGTAACTGATCACAGTATCATTCGAAAACGTTAAATATGTAAAATTGAAACTATTACGGGAAATATTACTGTTAGATTATTAGCCTTTACCTTTCGGAGGCACCTCCGTGTACATTATGACTGCAAAGGTTACAGTCTTATTTACTGTTTTGCCTGAAATCTAGCTGATAACAACTGAAATGACCAAGAAAATGCCAATGTTAAACTTTATCACACACACACACACACACACACACACACACACCACACACACACACACACACACACACACACACACACACACTCACTCACTCACTCACTCACATCACTAGCACATACACACAACATGTACATGCATATATGTTCTTTCTCTCTCTCTCTCTCTCTCTCTCTCTCTCTCTCTCTCTCTCTCTCTCTCTCTCTCTCTCTCTTCCCTCTCTCTCTCTCTCTCTCTCTCTCTCTCTCTTCCCCCCCCCCCCCCCCAGGAAAACGTCACGAAAAATGCTAAGCATTTGTGCCAGAAACAGGAAGCGTGATGATGAAATCCAAGAGAGCAGCTGTTGTTTTGTGAGCTGCTTGCACTGCCGTAGTCTTTCCCCTTTCTTTGGTCGTGAATTTTCTTTTATCTTTCTTTGTAATAACCATTATGCACGAGAGTAATCAACATGGCTATGCAGGCCATGTGAGAGACGATGATGGATGGCGATGATAAAAGAGAGAGAGAAGAGAGAGAGAGAGAGAGAGGGAGAGAGAGAGAGAGAGAGAGAGAGAGAGAGAGAGAGAGAGAGAGAGGAGAGAGAGAGAGAGAGAGAGGAGAGAGAGAGAGAGAGAGGAGAGAGAGAGAGGACAGAAAAAGCCAAAAAGGGCAGCCAAGGCAATCCGGAGCGGCACCCATGAAAAGCTTCATGTTCTTCCTAGCGCAGGGGGTCTCTCTCAACTTCATTCTATCCTCCGTGTGCATATATGTCAGGGGAGATGTTTTTGGTGTGTGATGTTGCTGTGGATATCAAGTTGTTGTTTGTGTGTTCTTGTTGTTGCGTCTGATGCTGCTTGCTTGTTTTGTATGTTTGGTTTTGTCGTTGCTGATTAGTAGCTGTTATTGTAGTTATTGTTTTTTATTGTAATTAAGACAGTTGCAATGGAACCCAGCAAGGACATTTCTTAGTTTCAACCGCCATGCAAAGTCACGTGGTACGATGATGAACCCCATCATTGCCCACTGACCTCCTGTTCTGTACTGCTCCCCAAACAGTGTTGCATTTTTCTACCATCACCATTGCTACAGTTGTTATTGTAGTAACTGTTGTTGCAGCTGTTGATCTTATTGTCCACATCATTGTTGCTGTTTTTCTACTGTTATCACTGTTAATGTCGTCATGCTGATTCTCATTAATTCTCTAGTCGTGGGCATTCTGATACCACCTTTTTTGTCTGTTTCAGCCTTAACCTTCATCGATTGTTACAGAATTGTTGGTCACAAAATCGAATACGATGAGGAAAAGAAACTTTTTTTTTTTCCAAATCAGAATTAGTAGGACACCATGTGCATAAAATTGTTCATAAGGTAATTGACCATTGTTCTGATTCAATATCTGTGTGTGTGTGTGTGTGTGTGTGTGTGTGTGTGTGTGTGTGTGTGTGTGTGTGTGTGTGTGTGTGTGTGTGTGTGTGTGTGTGTGTGTGTGTGTGTGTGCGCGCGGGTGTGTCTGTATGCCTGTGTGTGCGCGTGCGTGTGCGTTCGTGCGTGCGTGCGTAAGAGTGTGCGCGTGCGTGTGTATATGTGTGTGTGTGTGTGTGTGTGTCTGTCTGTCTGTCTGTCGTGTGTCTCTGTGTGTGCGTGTTGACACACAATTATTGGTTGTTGTCATGTGAGAGAGAAAGAGAACGAACGAACGAACGAACGAAACGAATTTACTGAACATCGGCCACAGGCCAAAATTCGAAAGGAAACTGGGGTGCGGGGCGAGGGAAGTGGGGGAAGAAAATGGGTCAAGGGCACTGGGGAGGGGTAAATAATGAAATCATCCACATACGTCATGATTACTTTTTACACATCAATACGCCAATACACAAAAAGGATCAGGATTCAAAAATATATACAATGTATCTGCGATAATACTTTCAGAAATAATTTCAGAAAAAAGAGCATATATGGATTAAAAAAACAACTACAACAAACAACACAACACACACACACACACACACACACACACACACACACACACACACACACACACACCACACACACACACACACACACACACAAAATATATAAAGTTGTCAAAAATTACTTCATAAGAGGAGAAATCAGAGAGAACTATTTAAGAAAATGTTGTCAATTTTAGTAGCATTTTTAGTAGCATATGAGAGAGAGAGAGAGAGAGAGAGAGAGACAGACAGACACACACACACACACACACACACACACACACACACACACACACACACACACACACACACACACACACACACACACAACACAACACACAAACAAAAACAGAAAAACAGAAGGGAGCGAGGGAGAGAGGGAGAGAGAGAGAGAGAGAGAGAGAGAGAGAGAGAGAGAGACAGAGAGAGAGAGACACAGACACACACGGACACAGACAGACAGAGTTAGGCCCCCAAGTCATAAAACAAAAATAAAGGAAGTGAATTTTTTTCCTCACGATCACTTAAGAGAACCCAGCATGGACATATTTTCTTGGTTCCAGCCGCCATATAACGTCACATGACACGGTACTTAGCCCCCATCATTCCTTTCTGACGTCCTGCTCTGTGCTACTCCCTAGACAGTGGTTCGTGACAGACAATGGAAACTGGGGACAGTGTCTCTAATCTTTATGTCCTGGTTTAAGGTCATTGCAAAAAGGAAACAACCATCCACCCAGTCCACCCCTATCCACCCCATGCCCATTAAGACTGCATACCTGCTGCGTTTTATAATATTTGGCAGGTAACATACTCACCTATCCTCTCTCTTTTGCCATTCATAACTTTTTTTTTTGTTATTCTCTGTACATGGATAACCTTTAAGTTAGAAAGAGATGGTGACGGACAGGTGGCAGGGAAAACGACAGCAAGAACAATAACTTTATACCAAGAGGGCCATGAAAGATTCTGACCAAAGGGGATTTTGTTTGTTTTGTTCATCGTTGTTTTAGTCCGCAGATCACACTTTAGTTCCAACATCACTAAATGAATTATTGTGTCATTTTGATAACGCATACTTCAGTCCAGATTTGTAATTTTTTTTTATTATTTTTTTGTTGTTTTGTTTTGTCGTTGTTGCTGCTGTCGCCGCTGCTGTCCTTCCTCTTTTTAAAGAACATCCAACAGGCCTAGTCCAGGCTTTTTCACGCCCAGTCAAGGAAATTGGTAATATACCGGCCAACACGAAATATTGCACTCTTTCGCATTGTATCAGAAAGTTGCAAATTTGTAAACTCCTTGCAGTGCATGTAAACATGACGCAATCCGATGCTGATGGCTGTCTTTTTTCTTGTTTTTCCCTTACGTCATACACGATGTCATAATTCATTAGAGCATTTTGTAATGGGCGCTAACAGAACAGTCTTCTTTTCTTTCGTTGTGATGTCTGATTGTCATGACATGAGATGATGATGATCTTGGAACAATATTTACCATGACAGGATATTATCATACAGCGCATGTTTAAATTACAATTTCCCAAGTTTCTACCGAGTGCTTACGTTCCTGTATGTTACTGTTATTCAGAATTGCATTACAGTTGCCTGCACCCCCTTCCCCCCCCTTCAAACAAATAAACTTTTTATTAAAAAGATTGACGGTGTTCTCTAGTTACTCTGTTTGTAAAGATGAGCACTCTTCTGCTTCTCTTTCTTTCTTTTTTTTTCTCTTGTGAGTACTAAAAGGATGTTTCAGTTACACAGAAGTGTCAATATATACGAGCAGTTTTGATATGTCGCTCAAAACAAAATATTACATTCAGTACGCTTGGATTTGCAGACCTAGAGTGTTTACTAAAAGAGTGTATTCGGCTCGACAATAATAACACTAACAGAACAACAACAAACGGGAGAACACCAGCAAAATCTCCTTGGCGATTTATTGACCCACACGTTAGAGTGGAGAATGAGATGTCCTGTTGAAAAGAAAAAAAAGAAGAGCCGTTCCATGGGCCCTGCTTTTAATTACCTTGCTGCCGTTTTTGGATCTCTCTCTGTCTCTCTGTCTCTGTCTCTCTGTCTCTGTCTCTCATTCTCTCGCTCTCTCTCTCTCTCTCTCTCTCTCTCTCTCTCTCTC
>JADBJO010004689.1:0-5000 GCA_016801955.1 Conus betulinus
ACAATTCAGTAGGGCTTCGGAAAGATGAGCTGCGGGCAGAAAATCGAAAAAATCCTTCCACCTATACTACATTATCACACCCATCTTCTTCCCAAGGTCCTTAGGGAAAACTTTAGAACAATCGTGAAGAACAGTGATCAACATAGTGCGCGTGGCGCGCGAGCGTGGAAAGCTACAAACGTCAAGCAGCTTTGGTTAGATAATCATAGAAACGGGTGTCCATGGATTCATCAAGAACGACCAATCATATCCGAAGCACGCCCCCTTGTCCCATTGAAGTGGACGTGTTTGACCGGCGTTTTTCCAGCAGAAGAGTGAAAAGGTATTGAATCTCCGCTCCCCCCTCCGCCCTGCCTGTCAACATCGCTCACCCTCTTACCTCCTGAAAAGAAGCAGCATAGTGACCCCCCGTTCACCGAGGACGGAAAGTGATATCTGTTGGTGAAATCGCTGAAGAATACACACAGCGCCTGGATTTGATGGAGTTTGAAAATATTCTTTCTACTCTGACAAAAAACTCTGCACAAAAACTGTCGTCATTAACACCTTTGACACGGGGCATATTTCAACCAAAAAATTTGCTGGAGAAACAAAGAATTCCCACTGATTGTAAAAACATGCCACGATCACTTTAAACTTTACTTCTTTACTTCGGGACTTTACTGGAATTTACTTCCACTTACTATCTGCGGCAAATGGGAAGTGAAATGTGATTGGAGAACCGGTTTCCATGGTCCTTTTGACACGCGTCTTTGTAGACAAGATCTAGCATGAAGTTAGTGCAAAGGAGGACTTTTCTACCAGGGGATGTGTTTCGACCGTGGAAGGCTGTCGCATCAAAAACAGACGATGGGGGTTTCGACGCGGGAAGGCTGTCATCAAAACAGAAAGGGGTCCCTGTCCCAAGAAACGGCGGCAATTAGAACCTTTCAAGAAACACGTATAGTCCTGCTTGAAAAAGCCGCAAATGAAGAACTTCAAGCATGTATCAAGGTCAGTTCTCTACACTACTTTCGTTGACATCAAGGGACGCCTATGGGGCGCCGGCTACCCCCAGCACATCATCTCAGGAGACGTGACGGCGGATATCTACACCAACTCTACATCCTCCATTCCAGGTGCAGACGGGAGACACGTCCACGCCCAGGATTACCAGGCATCGTGGCATTGTGCAAGGCTGCCCATGGTCAGCTGTTTGTCTTCATTCAGGCGTTGTGGACCCGTGGATTCGGTGGATGGAGCAGCCGTTCACACCAGCTTCAATGCCTTCTCCATGTCAGGCATACATGGATGATGTATGTGCCAGTGCTGCTCGCTGTGAGGAGAGAGCTTACAAGAAATGATAATAAGACGAAAACGGAAACCTTCCTGCATTACACCCGGAATGGAAGTGAAACACAGAAAGTGTGCCACAACCGTTCACACCACACCGTTTGGCCCCCCGTTCGTAAACAACGCACAGGAAACAACTGGCACTCCACGTGACGCAGACCTTTGGGAATGTGACTGAGTAACTGCGACTGGGCCTCTACAGAGATGTGACTGAGAACGTCCACGTGATGAGCTGCAAGGAAGAAGATACCAAATACACCGATGTGGATGTAAAAGATGATAAGCCGTACCAGTATCTTGGATTTCAAACACAATTTGGCTGGAACTTCTGAGAAAGAGCAACTAGCACAGGCGAAATCGAGGAATTCGAAAAGAACGCTATAAAAAAGAACGCTAGAAAAAAATTTCGCTCTTCACCTTTACCCTTGGTGCAAGAAAATTGATGCTGGAAAAACGTCATGGCATTTCTCCCTCAAAAATTGAGCTTTTTATTACAGCAATTTCAAAATTCAACAGAAAAAACTTCTGAAGACTCTGGAAGATAAGATAGTTGATTTTGTTCGCATTCATCATCAAGCTAAATTCTTCTACCCCAATCGCGAGCGCACATGTTCCTTCCCCGAAAACAAGGCGGGCCTTGGTCTTTGAAACCAAGTACCATGTACTACGCCAAACGCATCTCATTCCTGATCTCTGTTCTCAACAGTGATGACCAAACATGTCAGAATGGTAGCGCGCAAACAGTTTCCATCTCCACATGGAAAAAGAGAAAAGTGCCTCACGCAGATCCAGACGACAGCAATTTTGGAGGATATGCCACAGACTCCGAAGGGAAGTTAAGGAAAGGCAGTAAGGTCAACTGGTCACGGTCTTCCTTCGTTGAGCTCCATGAGCTGTGTGTGCGACTGGATCTAAGGCTGGAAATTCGATGAAAACAGCGACAGTTTCGGAGTAGTACTCCCAGCTTCTGAGGATGGAGTAGTTCAAATGCGCTACAGTAATTCTAAAACAATTGTACAGCGCAATCAAAAGAAATGCAAATGGACAAGGATACGCACCATTTTCAGCAGCTGCAACAACAAGGGAGAATCATCCCGGGTTGCAATTCCGGATGCGGCAATGACCCACTCCATAGGAAATACACCTCACCAAACACCAACGTCAATGACCAAATAACCAGGTTCATCAGCAAGGGACGTCTACAGCAGCTGCTGCTGGAGACCAATGCAGTGAACAACATCTACTATCCTGATACTTACCGGAGAGAGAGTGTGCTTTGTGGCGGGTTTCGTTCTGACACAAATTCCCCATGCCTTGAATGGATGTCGTCAACTGAGGGGCCTCTACACACAAAGACACGACAGATGCGTTGAGATCATCAGAAAGGAGCTACAGAAATGCATTGCGACGGATTTTGTGGATGTTTTTTCAAAATAGGCCTGTCTCTATAAACGGTGTTGAAGATCTGCCAAGGCTGAAACCTGATCTATGCTTCATCGACCATCGAAACTCGGTGGCATTCGTCATCGAGGTTTCAAACCCATTTGACGCAGCATTCATACAAACATGCTATGAGGGCAAATTTCAAAAGTACATGCCTCTTTGCTATGCTCTTAGTGATGCCGGATTTAGCACGAAAGTGGTTGTTCTTGTAATAGGTTTCACTAGGCATAGTTTTCAAAAGAGTGGTTTTCAGACTTTTCAATGTTAGGACTGCCCATAACAAAATGTAAACAACTCGCAAAATAAACTTGAGCATGTCTGTCATGATTGTGGGTCTAGGCGTTGTTTGGTCAAGGCGGAATCACCTCACCTCATGAACCAGCATTGAAACTGACAGATGTTGACTTTCAAACTGTGCCTTAAATAGTAAGGATCAGCTGACTAAAGCACTGACAGACAAAGATCTGGAGCCAGAGAGAGAGCAGAGAAAGGAGAGTGGGGACTAGGGAGGAAGAGGGGAGAGTAAAGTGGGGATGGGGGGGAGGGGGGGGGGGGGGGGATTGGAGTGGAGAGAGATAGAGAGAGAGAGAGAGAGAGAGAGCGAGAGAGAGAGAATGTGAAGCTAACGTTTATTGATGCGCCTGCAATCTGGACTACTGTGGCATTGTTGTTGATTTGACAAGTTGTAATGCATTCAAGTAATTGATATGTATGTATGTACGTACGTACGTAGTAGAAGAGAAGAGAGGAACACAAAGGTAAAAAAAAAACCCTACTTAAAGTAACTACCTTTAACAGATGTTGAAAGAAAGAACAGATGTCTTATTCATGTGCCATCTAGATTTGTAAAGGAAAAGAAAGAAACATTGCTCGCTTGTGCTTGGTGTCAGAGCGTAAACGCCCTGTCTCTTTATTTTTGGGTTTACTGGGGACTCTTCTACTGAGAAAAACGGAGAGCGAATGATGGCTGTTTCCACATTATCTTATCTGCAACGGCCACTCTCGTCATCTCACCTTACCGTTCATTGTCCTTTCATTTCCTCTCTTCATTTACCACTGATCTTTAAAAAAAGTCAGACCATCCCCACCACATTTAACCACACACACACAACATCACACGTCGACACACCCACCACAAGGGGGCCACACACCCACACCCCAGTGGACCACACCACACCACAGAACGCACAACACATAGCAAAAAACGCACACGCTCGCGTCACGCGGTGCAACACCACACACACACCACACACACACACACACACGCAAACGCACGCACGCACAGCACGCACGCACGCACACACACACACCACACACACACCAACACGCATGCGCACTCACGCACGCAAACAACTCTCTCTTCTCTCTCTCCTCTCTCTCTCTCTCTCAATCTCTCTCTCTCTCCTCTCTCACCTCACACACCACACACACACACACACACCCACACACAACACACAACAAAGCAATGTGCACCCACACGCAGGCAATGATGATCATAACTCCGCACCACCAGTAAAAGATGGCAGAAACCAGGCGAGGAATTTAAGAAAGAAAGAAGGAAAGAAAAGAGTGAAAGAGAAACTGAGAGAAAGAAGGAATCGGAACACACGAGAAAGCAAAAAATAAAGTAGCAATTACAGCAATAAAAAAAAAATACATAACACTGAGCATCCTCAGCTGACCAAGGGGACAGAACTTTCAATTGTTTTTCTTGTTTATATACCCCCCCTTACTATCTGCACATTCATCTACCCACTGTATTAACCTGACGCTTACTACAGTGGTGCCAGTCATGTTCCCCAACTTGTTTATTCTGTTCTCCTCAAAGGTGGGACCATATTCATGTTGAAATGTCAGGTCATTTTTAAAAGCCGTTAGAGGGAGTCAGCATTTAAATTGTAGACCGTGTCTTAAATATCAATTTTTAAGTTTGGAAAGCTCTCTCTCTCTCTCTCGCTCTCTCTCTCTCTCTCTCTGGTTATGTCTGCATGATATGTGCCCTGTGTCACACATACACACACACACACACATATATATATATATATATATATATATATATATTAATAAATTCCAAGGATAAGTACTGAGCACCATTCCAGCAACTTGCAGAGCAGCTAGGTGTTGCAATGGCTGCAAAAAAACAATATTGAATTATATACAAAACTTGCTCTTATACGTCTTAGATTGTAGAATAGGGGGATGATAAGCTTCATATCTGCAGTGGT
>JADBJO010004689.1:10000-17500 GCA_016801955.1 Conus betulinus
CTATCGACACAAATCTGTCCTGGTCACCGCATATCGATAGTTCATGCAAACGTGTTTCTTAAAAGTTATTCCAGCTTTCAAAATTAAGAATTTCCTCGATGTGACGCTCGAAAGAAATCCTTCATGCGTTTATTGCATCAACAGGCTGTGATCTATGTAGTGCAAACACCTTGAAATATCTAAACAGGATCTATAAACGATCTCTCAAGTTAGTATTTTTGAAATCTACTATTTTGACGACTGAAGACGACTTAGAACTGTATATCTTCTATTATTATATTAACAACAGTATAACAAAGCTGTCGTAATATATCTGTCATGTGACGTAGCCTCACATGGCTACATGTGCCGTTCCGTCGCGTACCCCTTATTCAATATAAAGCATTTCCCTAGGTAGGGATAAGGAAAGGTAAAAGAAAGGATAATTTACGTGGCCTGACCAGTGTCGCCGGTGGCTATGAAAATCGCTCAGTAAAATAGACGTAGGGTGATTTTTGGTTGAATCACTCAGGAAAATGGACAGACGTTGTCCATTGGTCAAGTAACCAAGGGCTGGTAATGCGTAGAGTTAGCTGAGTACTCACTGAATATGTACTAAGGAAGAGCGCAGGAAGGAAAAATAAAGTATAGGAAGGAGATGGCTTGGGGACACTGACCAGACGGGTTGTTTGGAACTGCAGAACGAAATTCATGTGTAATCTACCATTACCAGGTGAGGCATAGACAGGTGGGGAGAGAAAAAGAGAGAGAGAGAGAGAGTTAAGAAAAAGAAAAAAAAGGGGAAAGAATGTATCATTATTCAGATTTTGAAATAGATTACTTACACGGACTTCATTCGTGCTTCAGTCCTTTCCCGGTACTGTGGCTGTACCAGTAATGGAATAAGCGACTGCGGCAGTCGCACAACACGTATTTGGATTCCAGTGTTGCGGCAGCACTAGCATTGAAGGCAAAGAAAACTTCCGGGTAGCTGAGGCAGCACCTAATTGACTCCTGAGTTGGAGACCCTAGTAGAAGAGGACAACGACTGCGGCGGTCGTGAGAGAACTTTGAAAGCGTCTGTCATGTTGACCCACTATGATTTTTGATTGTCCCCCCTGGGTCGGAACTCAGATATTGTTCCTGTATTTTAAGCCATCTTTGATTCTTCTTTGGAAAGTGTATAAATTGTTTTTCTCCACTGAGGAGGAGAAACCGGTAAAAGATGTACTTGTAAATTACTATGTATAATGAGATGAAATTTGGTCCCAGCTGGTGGCTCTGGGGGAATGTCTGTACCTCCACTGGAGAGGAGGAAGGGAAGACAATTCTTGGGAAAGAAACCTGTTGTATATGCTGGTAAAGTTGATTATCGTTTAGTAAATCATTCCTCGAGAGGAGGGGGGAGAAAAAGAGATATTGTAGTGCGCCTTCTGGTTGTTTGGAGCGGCTGCGTGTGCACGGAGTGAACGCTGAGCTGAGTGCGTGCAGGCATTTGTGCTCAGTGTGACAATATCGAAAAATGAATGGATTTTGCTCCTCCTACACTAACCACACAAAAACGATTTCCGCGAAATCAGTCTGGGATATATTCTACTGAGAAAACTCAAAATTGGTTTTTTTTTTTTTTTTTTTTTTTTTTTTTTTTTTTTTTTTTTTAGACAGTCCTTGCCTACTCAGGAGGGGCCTTTGGACTCCAAACTACATGAAAGATGAAAATGATATAAGTTTGCTCAAGTCAGTTTACAGAATATTTTTGTTTCACTTAAAAGTACACTACATACTGAACATCATGTTATTCTTCTTCAAGTCCAATGATACGAAGCAAAAAAAAATGTAAGACATTGTGACCTTGGTTATGTTTTTAACGAAACTGTATAGTTTTGTTTTGTTTGTTTGTCATTAGATCAGTTCCATCACACACACACACACACACACACACACACACACACACACACACACACACACACACACACACACACACACACATTTGTGTTCTCTCTCTCTCTCTCTCTCTCTCTCTCTCTCTCTCTCTCTCTCTCTCTCTCTCTCTCTCTCTCTCTCTTCCAACCCCACGCCCCCAGGCTGTCTTTCTCTCACTGTAGGTCGAAATATACCGCTATTAGTCTCTACATGAAAACTCTGAATGGGAGACCATTGCTGCCTGGAATACTTCGGCAGGGGCTAATCCGTGGAGACGGTGAATGACGTTCGCGATCTGGTGAACCGTTTGTGCTTGATTTTGACTGCCATCCTGGGATGGGGAGGATGGACAGAGGGGCTTGAGGGGATACAGTTGGGAGGAGGAAAGCTTTGAAGGGGCAGTTAGCTGTGTGTTTTGAAGACGGGGAGACAGTTTGACAGAAGGCTTCTTAGTCAAAGAACTGGTGTAGTTAAACTGAGTCCCCTAAAGAATGCCGCTCCAGGGTAGTGCTTGTGATTTGTTTAAGAGAGAGAGAGAGAGAGAGAGAGAGAGAGAGAGAGAGAGAGAGAGAGAGAGAGGTGCTGAGACAGAGACAGAAAAAAAGAGAGCGACAAGGAGATAAAAGAGAGAGAGAGAGAGAGAGAGAGAGAGAGAGAGAGAGCAGAAGCAGACAGAGACAGAGACACAGAGAAGAAGAGAGGGAGGATGGGCGACATAGGAAGAAGGGAGAGAGCTAGGGAGAACAGGGATGAGGTGAGGGGGGGGGGGAGGGGGGGGGGGCGCTGGCGAGGGAGAGTGGAGAGACAGGATAAGATGATAGCCGGCAAGAATCAACAGCGCATGAACCCAAAATAGTTGAGGCAAAACATTCTCAAGCAGTTTCATAATAACGATGCGAAGTTAGAAGCGTCTGGTTGCCTATCACTGACTGTCTGGGTCAAGCTATAACGCTTGGAATGCCGGCGAGAACTTTCATGTCAGCGTGGAAGCATTGGGAATGATGAACAGAGTGCATCGCATGGTCAGATAGTAATGCTGGTCAATTTTATTTGTGATTCTCTTGGTTGCTGTGTGGACATGAGGTTTTCCATCTGACAATCCCTCATTATCACATTCTGAGCTGTGAGAAAAAACAAAACAAACAAAACAAAACAAAAAAAACAGAAGAAATGTTCTCTCTGTCTCTGTCTCTCTGTCTCTCTGTCTCTCTGTGTCTCTGTCCCTCTGTCTCTGTCTGTTGGTCTGTCTGTCTGTTTCTCTCTCTCACACAGACACACAGACACAGAGACACACAGACACAGACACACACACACACACACACACACACACACACACACACACACACACACACACACACACACACACGCATCTGTATTTTGTCTACGATCTGGTCAGCAGATGAGGCTTTGTGATGATTTGGCGTTGAGTGAAACCATCCTCTCGATGATATGCTTTTTCGTGATTGCATGGCATAATCCACATCAAAAGTTGTTTTCATTCCAAGGGAGGGAAAAATTGAGAGAGAGAGAGAGAGAGAGAGAGAGAGAGAGAGAGAGAGAGACAGACAGACAGACAGAACCGACAGACAGACAGACTGACAGACTGACAGACAGACAGACAGAGAGGGGGGGTGGGGGGTGGGGGGCGGGGAACTGTCCGAAGTGGCAACGAAAACAGAGGATATGATGGCAGGGATGATGAAAATCACAAGCAACAGCTCTCAGATGGACTTCAGGGAGATGGCATAAAAGAAAACAAACCGCTTCACTTGACATCGCGAAGTACAGTCAGCATAGATGGCGGTACAGACGAGGGCACCAAGAGCAGCATCAATAGAGCAACGCATGCCTTCGACACCCTGTGACCCAGCTACAGCATCTTCTTTAGCACAAAGTTGCTGTAGCTCTGGTTGCTCTGACTGGAAATGGGGTTCGCTGTGCTCAAGAGTAGATTTGAATACTTGAAGAAATTGAAAAAAAATATAACAGGTGTATGGAAACTGACGATTTCATGCTCATTCATGGCATACTGTCATACCGTGTATGCAAACCTTCTTTAGGTCCTGCTAGTATGTCCATTTCATAGGGCATTATGGCCAGCGATGTCTGGGTCGATGCATGGTTCTCCTGGGATGTATGTTAACCCGTTATGGTGGGCAAGAGGCATGAGAGGGGACACGGGGGAAAGAGGAGAGGAACGGGAAGAATGTGTTTGAGAGAGAGGGGGCGCAGAATGGTTAGGGGCAGAATGGAGGGAAGGAGCATGGGTGGGGGGGGGGGGTGGTGGCAGAGGGGGGGGGGGGGGGGGGGATGAAGGAAAATGAAGCCTGTGGAAGTCCAGCAGGATCACAGAGAGTAACACTCTTTATATTTGTGTTGGACGTGTGACTGACCAGCAGGCAATCCATTATACTCTCCGCCTACTCCGTCATCATACACGAGAGCTATGAGATTTAAATGGGATTGCGGAGACATAAGAACACAAGGCATGATGATACCTGTTATTGTTCAATTTCTCTCTCTCTCTCTCTCTCTCTCTCTCCTCATCTCCTCTCTCTCTCTCTCTCCTCTCTCTCTCTCTCTCTCTCATCTCTCTCCCTCTCTCTCTCTCTCCCAAACATTAACTTTCAAAAAAGGGAGAAAGACATTGTCCCAAAACCTCTTTGGGACAGAAAAGGTCCAAAATCAAGGGCATTTCACTTACACAGCTATCATCAAGGAGAAACGCAGATGACTCTTCAGAGGGGGAGAGAGAGAGAGAAGAGACCCGAGAGAGGAGAGAGAGAGAGAGAGAGAGAGAGAGAGAGAGAGAGAGAGAGAGAGAGAGAAAGGTGTTTATAAGGAATTCAAAGAAAGCTAATGAACTCACATGTCAAATGGATAGCATACACTATCTTTAAAATAACTCTTGAAGCGCATACAATTGCAAAAAATGCTATAACTTTGTACCGGTATCATCGTATCGTCTCATAATTACTCCATCATATACGAGGGTTTTTTGTTTTTATTAATCGTTCCCCGGAAGCAGCATTTAATTGCAAACTGACCTCCTAGAAGACAAGACAATGAAATCTTCCGGTTAATTTGGGCAATAACTAGACAGTAAACATCGAACGGTGTAAACACCAGTCAGCTTCATGGAGCTGTAAATGTTGTCGGAGCCTACAGACACATCCCACTAATGCTGTCTCGGGGGGCCCATTTCATACCAGTGCCAAATGGGAAGTCGTGGCTAAGCGTGTAAGACTACGTTGATAGGACGGGGTGATTGCTTCTGTGTTTTTTCTGACTTACCAGCAGCTTGGCCAGTGCTCATTCCCTTTAGCATGCGTGTGGTCAAATTACATCTGCAGAGAAGAACGAAAACTAAAATTCGCCGATCACAGATCATCAGTGTTGATTACAGCTAACGTATAATATGAACTCTATCAGTGTTATTGATGTTGTTCGTCGTCGTCGTCGCCGTCATCGTCGTCCGTTTTGTGTTGTTGTTGTTGTGTTGTTGTTTTCCTTTAAAGAGGACTTCAATACATTTGAAGGGGAACATGCATAATAGCTGGCACCAACGAAATTAAAAAGTAACTTAATATAGATATTTTTTTTGTCTGCTGGTTGTTTGTGTCTAATAACGACATCAATGTGTACGTGTTTTAGAGGTACGTGTCAACCATTCCACCAGCGTAGGATGGACCTTCTCTGTATCAATGGGATTCCACGTGAAATCATTCAGCCACATGTTCACACATGCGAGTTTGTTTGAAAATCTCATCTGGACTAGAAGACGGTCTGCACAGAAATGTACCCGGAAGAGACGATCTCTGCCGACCTGGCTGTGTTTCGATCGAGAATCGAACCCAAGGCCCTGGAACAAGAGTCTGGCCGCCTTATCCACATGCCCCAGAAGATCTTTGAAAATGAAATGAAATTGTATACACATAATGACTAAGTGTATATTTTGATGGGCATTTCCTGGTGTGAGGAGTTTAATTAGTCTGTCTAGACACGCTTGGTAGGTGAAACTCGCTTTTTTTAATCGAAGGCACACACGCATGCAGCCACGCACTCACACACTCAACAGCACGCACGCACGCACACACAACACACACACCACACACACATAAGTCCCGTGCGATAGGCCACATGCACATGCCCCCGCGCGCGCGAGCACACACCGCGACACACACCACACACACACTCTACACACACACACACAACACGCACCAGCACCCACGTGGTACCTATACACCACAGCACGCACGCAGGGGGACAGGCGTGCGCATACTACATTGAGAGCGGAGAGAGAGAGAGACGTACACAAACAGAGAGGAGAAGAAGAGACAGAGAGGAGGACGCCAGGAGGAGAGGACGCGAGAGGGAGAGAGGAGAGAGGGAGGAGAGAGAGGAGAGAGAGATATAGGAGAGAGGGACAGAGACAGGAGACAGAGACAGGAGAGAGGGAGAGGCCGCCCCACTTACTTTTCATTTTCATTTCACTGTTATTCAAACTTTCACTTTTCACTTGCCGGAAGGACAATAAAACTAGAATAGAAAAGAGAATGGAACACTGCCAAGAGAGAAAGGAATATACAAGACATGCAAAAAGAAAAAAGAGAACAGTTTTAAAAAGGAACAGGTAAACATCCCTTACTGAAGCATGTTCAGACAGTCTCAAATTATGGACCACTGTTCGTTCTGTCCCCCGAAAATAGTGGTTCAAAGCAAACATTTCCCAAACGGTGTGGTGGCAAACATTTCAAAAGAACGGTGGCATGAGGCCAGTTTGGGTTCGGATAGCATGTAGGAGAGAGAGAGAGAGGACGAGGGGAGAGAGAGAGAGAGAGAGATGAGAGAAGGAGAGTGAGAGAAGGAGAGAGAGAGAGAGAGGAGAGAGAGACAGAGATACACAGACACAGAGACAGAGACAGAGACAGAGAGAGAGGCCCACTTACTTTTCATTTTTCATTTCACTGTTATTCTAACTTTCACTTTTCACTTTACATCAGGGAACTTACACAGTTTGGCAACTGACTGGCGATGTAATCGCGGCCTAATCTCAAATGCTATGATGATGTCCATAATTTAGACACCATATCATTAATCATATATCATTTTTGTGGTACGCTGCTTTTTCAGGATGTAGTTTTTTTCAGGTTATTTTTTTTCGGGATGTGATCTTTCCTCTATGTGTATTTGACAAACTTTAAAAAAAGTCAGGTGTGGTTGGATGGGATGTAGTTATAAACAACATTAAAAAACTATATGTACTTGCAAAGTGAGGCGACTGCAGGCCAAAATCTAAAAAAATTTGAAATGTAATTAACAGCGCCCAGCACCGCTCTCGATCTGAAGCAAATGAAGATAAATGATTTGCTCGTTTCTTTTACCCATGCCTTCCTGAGTATTTTGTTTTATCTGAAGACCTAAGAGGTCGAAACCCGTCGTGTTTTGTCTTGCGATTCGTTTGTCTATGTTTTTTGACAGTTGGCTATTAATTACAGTTAACATAAAAACCTTAAACTTACTTCGGTCCGTCTCAGGTGTATGTCCTCCGTCTCTGTCTGTCTGTCTGTCTCTCTCTGCTGTCTATGCGTTTTTCTG
>JADBJO010004689.1:32500-35000 GCA_016801955.1 Conus betulinus
GTGTGTGTGTGTGTGTGTGTGTGTGTGTGTGTGTGTGTGTGTGTGTGTGTGTGTGTGTGTGTGTGTGTGTGTGTGTGTGTGTGTGTGTGTGTGTGTGGAGAGAGAGAGAGGAGAGAGAGAGAGAGAGACAGAGAGACAGACAGACAGACAGACAGACAGACAGACAGTCAGATAGACAGACAGAAAGTGACATAGACAGGCTGAGAAAGTCCAGGTAAAGGGTAATTCAGTGCACCTAAGTACGGTTTAATAAGCATATTGGTAAGGAAAATGGAGCTCAAAGCAAACCTTAAGACGTCTTCAGGAAAATGGATCTCAACAGGAGGCGCCACAAAAGTCATCATGAAATGTTAAAGATGAAACAGGTAGAAAGTTTAGGTAAATCGGTTGTTGGTATTCAACTTCTCTGAGAGAGAGAGAGAGAGAGGGAGGGAGAGAGAGAGAGGAAGAGGAGAGAGGAGAGAGAGAGAGGAGAGAGCGGAGATACGAGAGGAGAGAGAGATGGAAAGAGAGACAGGGAGAGACGGAGAGACAGAGTGACAAAGACAGAGAGACAGCCAGAGACAGAGACAGACTGAGAGAGAGGAACGACAGAAAGGTAGACATAGACAGGCAGGAGACAGACAGAGAGACCAGACCGACAGGACCGAGGAACAGGCACACTAATGGACAGAAAACGACAGACAGACAGACAGTGACCAGTGACAGAGAGAGGCATATTCAGGAGGGCAGAGACAGTGAGGGAGAGACATGGGAGGAGGAAAGGAGGTGAGGAGAGAGACGGGAGAGAGAGAGAGAGAGAGAGAGAGAGAGAGAGAGAGGAGAGAGAGAGAGAGACAGAACAGACAGACAGACAGCAGAGACAGAGAAACAGAGAGACAGACAGAACTGCGTAAACAGTTCATAAAACGAAAATGACTTTCAGCAGCATGACGTCGCCAGTCTGAAACAGTGCAGAGGCAGGAGTCAGATTAGTATGATAGACTGACGTGTGATGGAAAGGCAGAATACTGGGGTGTAAGTATAATCAAAAAGTGAACGGCGCAGATATTCTGAGGCCGCTGAAAAACCATATCTTCAAACGTAAGACTTCATGATACAAGCACACAGACGTGACAAGCCAACAAATTACATTCCAGCCACAAAGTGTAACATTCATTCAACATTCTGAACAACAGCAGAAAAAAGATTCTTCGAATGTGAAACTACAAGTGAACTCAAATCAAGAACACATTGTGGATTGTTACTCACACACACACACACAACACACACACACACACACACACACACACACACACACACACACACACACACTCCCTCCTCTGGCTTATGGGTGGCATCCATGTAAAAAAAACTGGAATACATAGCTCACGATATCAAATAGTTTCACAGTGAGAGACTGATATCTTTTTTTCTAAAAGATGGGACAGGAGTTTCACAATCACACCTCACGACTGTTACATCATAACCACAATCGTTGGAACTATATTTGTAACTTAACTTTCAGGTTTATCTAGGGCAGGGCATTGTTTGGGGAATTGTCTCTATACATTACACCACATCTGCGACATAATGTTTCAGCAATATGGAGAAGTTACAGCAAAATACAAAAATACATGTAATATATAACAGAGTGAATAAATAAAGTAAGAAAGATTCTGGAGCAGGGGCGTATAGATAAGACCAACATTCAAGAAAAAGAGAAAGAAATCAAACAAACCACTAAGATATTCATAAGACTAACTTTGACATTGCGTTGGGTTATACTGCTAGCACGCACGGAATTTATATGCAAAGATAGATAATTAATGAGAGGAGAGAGAGAGAGAGAGAGGAGAGAGAGAGAGAGAGAGAGAGGAGAGAGAGAGACGAGAGAGAGAGAGAGAGAGAGAGAGGGGAGAGAGATGTTACAGAAATGTACAGAAATGTACAGAACAGTCAACACAGGATGCTGAAAACAAGCAGATTGATTGCTGAGCTAATCCAGACTGTCAGTCTTGAGCCTGCTGATAGTGTAAGTAAAAATTGTTCTTCAATGATCATCATCTATCAGTCGTGTGTGTGTGTGTGTGTGTGTGTGTGTGTGTGTGTGTGTGTGTGTGTGTGTGTGTGTGTGTGTGTGTGTGTGTGTGTGTGTGTGTGTGTGTGTGTGGTGTGTGAGGGGAGAGAGGAGAGAGAGAGGAAAGAGAGAGAGGGAGGGGGTGGAGGGTTGAAGAGTGAAAAGGATGTATCAGAGGTAGACGCACAGAGAGGAAGAGAGAAAAAAAAAAACTTTGTTGCAGTTCTAAATTCGAAAACAACTTCCAGCATGACGTCTACAATAGGAACCAGTGCTGAGCCAGGAGTCAGACAGGATTGATAAAGTTGACCTCTATGGAGAGACAGGCGATTTCTCCTCTCCAGTTGAGCATCCTAAGCCCTTTGTGTTTCCTGTCGTTTTCGGAATGTGCTGTGTTTATCTCAGATCGACAGTACTGCATGTACATACATGTAGTAAAAA
>JADBJO010004689.1:70000-72500 GCA_016801955.1 Conus betulinus
ATGACAATGACAATGACAATGACACCTTTTATTGACAATGGTTAAATAACCCTTATGCCAAGAGGGTATCTTTTCTAAATTTCCCATATTCTTCACACCGAAATACAAAATGATATTCATCTTCATTTTCTTTGAAACATATTGGGCAAATCAGATTAATTTCAGAATTTGTAAACCATCTTTTATTGGCATTAAGTCCCATGCTTCTCGTTCGGAATCTAGCAAGTAAGTCTCTGTGCCTCTTACATGATATTATATTCAGGTAACGTTCCGCTTGAAATACATCTTTAAAAGAATGATAATAATCATACTTATGACTTTCTTCAATATCACTATGCCAATTTTGCATATAAGATGCAATCAGCCTATCTTTAAATTCTGCAAGAAAAGAGGATTCATCCTCAACATTTTGCATCATCCATATAATACCAAAACCATTAACTAAAAGCACTTTTTTTTTAACCTCAAAAGCCCAATTTTGACGACCAAGTTCTAACTGATTTAATGTCATACAATAAGCCTGCTTATTTAATCTTGACATTGGTAACCGTAACAATCTGAGCCAGTACTTCACACATTTAACCACAGTTATGATAAACAGTGGAAAGCGACCTGTTTTCACTCTGACACATTTTATTAGATGCATGTAGAGGCACATTCAAAAAACGTTTTATGGCAAAAAATTATGTATCTTTTCCATCTGATTATTCACATAAATTCCCCAAACGTCAGCAGCATATGTCATTATAGGCTGAACTTGTGTATCGAATAATTTCCAAACAGCATTGGCTCAATAGAATTAAGTTTTCTCATACATCGGCAAATCTCTATTTACTCCACGTTTAGCTTTACGACACATTTCTGACCATCCAACATTTAGGCTCAATTTTGTTGTAAAAATCATGCCAAGATACTTGTAAGAATTTGTAATTGTAATGTTATTGCTCCCATACCACCATTGTTCTCTCTCAGCTAAATACCCACCCTTCCTGAAAACCATAATATTTGTCTTTTCTAAATTGACTTTTAAATCTAATCGATCAGCTTCTCGTTTAAGTAAATTTAGCTGATTTTGTAATCCCACTACAGTATAAGAAAAAAGAATAACGTCATCAGCGAAAAGTAATAAGAAAACTTCAATCCCCCCCCCGCAACAAACTGAAACCCATGTTTTCCCTTTTTTGATATCTCTATAGCTAGCTCATTTATGAATAAAGAAAATAATTGAGGACTAAGAATACACCCCTGTTTAACGCCTTGTGGGCAATCAAAATACTCTGAATAAAAACTTTTTTTTCACGGACACATGATGTAACTGTATCATAAATAGCTCTTAATGACTTATATAACTTCCCATTCTCCTCCACCTTCTCAGAACGTCCCATAATTATTCCTGTTAACAGAATCAAAGGCCTTTTTAAAGTCAACGAAGGCTACATAAAATTTGAGAGTTGTTCAATAAATACCTTTGTACCAAGTAAACAGAGTAAATATATGATCAACAGTACTGTAATCCTTTCTGAAACCTGCTTGTTCTTCCATTATTTTTTCTTCTCTTGTAGCCCATGTGACTAAACGTCTATTCAGAATGTTGGTATACACTTTCCCTAATACACTGGTCAAAAAGAAACTCCCCTGTAATTATCCGGTTTATTTACATCGCCTTTTCTATGATGAATAGTACTATTATTGACTTGGACCATTCTCGTGGGAAAACACCATTGTCAAACAATTCATTAAAAAGCTTAACCAGGAAATCACTAATGACATCGGAAGCATATTTAAGCATTTCAGCTATGATCTTATCAGGTCCCCCACTTTTACCTTGTTTTAACTTATCAATTATATACTACCTAAAATTTCTTCTTTTGTTATGGGGTCTTCAAACAAGGGCTCATGGGAATAATTGTCTAAATTCTCAGAAGATTCCTCAACATGATCATCAACTCCGGATTCACCAAAATTATGAAAAACTTTCAAAAAAGTGATCATACCAAAGATCTATAGGGATTTCATTACATACAATGTTTTTTCTGTTAATTGAGCGGATTGTTGACCAAAAGTATTTTATGATCACTTATTGACTCCTTCAGCTTTCTTAATCGAGATTCATCATGTCTCAACTTTTTTGTCTTTCCGTAAATCCTTATATTCTTTTAACTCATTAACATATAGCAGTTTTTCCGCTCGACAAGATTGGTTTTTGAACGCAGATAAGATCTAAGCCGTCTTTTAACTGAACGTTTCTTTTTTTCCTACACTCATCATCAAACCAGTCATCTTGATTACGTTTCTTTTTACCTACCATTCTTATCATGCATGCTGCTGCTCCATATAAACCCTTCACAAAGGTCATAATACTCTCATTAATATTAGTGGTAATAAGGGACATAGATTTCTGTAAACATTCTTTGAAATCATCAGAACATATTTCATCTTTATATTGCTGCATGAAATCATGAGACCATACCACCTTTTCCTCTTCATGCACTATAGGTTC
>JADBJO010004689.1:90000-92500 GCA_016801955.1 Conus betulinus
CCCAAATTTCTTGACCTCCCCTCATCCCATCCCCGTCCTCCCTCCCCAGAGAGAGAGAGAGAGAGAGAGAGCGGAGAGAGAGAGAGAGAGAGAGAGAGAGAGAGAGAGAGATGGAAGGAGAGGTGGAGGGATCAAAACAGTTATTCTATCCAGACGATAGACAGACAGACACAACTCTAAGGAAGAGAGAGAAACAGAGAGACAAGGGGCTCACAGACAGACAAGTAAACGTCAGAGTCTGACAAGCAACACACAGAAAGCGTTCATTCTTTTATGGTGTGGTAATATATGGATAGCTGGATATCATGCTTCTGTTAACTTGCCAACACCACGTTCTCACTGAGCTCTGTCATTTTTTTTGTTCAAGGTAACACAATTAACACAATGGCGTCACTGGATACATGACCTCCTGGGTACCGGCTGCATGCACGTACTGCATGGAAATCCAGCTGGGATTTATGCTGTAGCAGCACAGCCTTTGAAACCTTTGTGGCCTCCACTCAACTAATACAGCACCATTCATGATTTATGGGCTTCCACATCTGGTCACGTCGTGCAATGTCGGGTCTGCCACGCCACATCTCATACGATCTGTGGGCTTATCAGCAGGTTCCGTCAGTCTGACTGATGGGAGACAACACGCTGAGTGACATGCAGATCGTGACATACACGGTCATTTCTTGGTGCATAGAGACACAATTATGAAAATAACGTACTGATCCAAACTTACATTCATCCTTCTTACACCCTAATTAGTGAACCTGTGTGTGTCGTAGTCAACGGTAACAGTGATTTTGATGACAATGATCTCCTTAAACAAGTATGTGGATGTTGCCGGCTTCTGCTTAAGTTTGTATTATGGCCAAATAAAGACTGGACAATACTGAGCCACAACAGACATATGGTCAGCAAAGTGTAGCAGTGTTTTTCAGCGCGTGTGGGAGAATACAAATGAACATATAAAATAAGTTTTAAATCGTATGCAGACTGTAATCTGGGGACCACGGGCTTCCGCAGTTGTTCTCTGTCGTTTGTAACATGTGAAGAAGTCGTATTTGTCGAAAATTCACTTGTATTGCGTATTAAGCGTTACTTCAGACCTTATAGGGCATGTTCAATTTCGTGCGAAGAAACGATGCGCGCGCGCATATGTATGTGCGTGTGTGTGTGTGTGTGTGTGTGTGTGTGTGTGTGTGTGTGTGTGTGTGTGTGTGTGTGTGTGTGTTAGAGACAGAAATAGAGAGAAGAGTGAGAGAGAGAGAGAGAGAGAGAGAGAGAGAGAGAGAGAGAGGCAAACAGACAGACAGACAGACTGACAGAGATGGAAACATACTCAGAAAGATATATAGCCATACGGAAACAAAAACAGAGATGAAGACACTAAACAGAGAGACAGAGAGACAGACAGACAGGATACTAACAGACAAACAAACAGACAGTCACAGCGAGACAAACAGAAAGCATACATTCATCTGGCTTGTTTACACACAATTTCACGCATGCATAGCATGCTTCAGTAGACACGCTTGATGTCGTGTTCATGCGACATCTGTTTTTTTTTTTTTAAGCTGAAGACAATTAGCACAATGGCCCTACTATAATGCCTGCTCCCCATGCAGTCTGCGTGCAGGCGGGTTTGAGGGAAACAGCTTTTGATGTTTTCGCGGCCCTCACGCAATTCATGCTACACCTCGTAGGATTTAGGGCCATCCACACAACGCACAAGGTATGGGCTTCCACACTCTGTTGATGGGCAATAAAACCCAGTCTGTCAGTCCAAGCAATGGGGGTCAACACAATGAGTGACAAGGAGATCGTGACACGTGCTGTCGTTTGGGGGCGCAGGGAGACACAGGATACGAACTTCATGTCGAAACCACATTCAGTCTCGTGTTGACCTGTATTACTTTACATCCTTCTTGTCTACTTCAGCGGTTAAATCATACAACCAATGGTCATGCTGGCAATGACAGCTCATGCAGTCAGGGAACTACATGGATGAATCAGTATCCTACCACAAACAGAACGAGAGTTGCTAAGTAAAAAGAAAAAAAAAAAGCGGGGGGGGGGGGGGGGGGGGGGGTGTTGCAGTGACGATTTGGGATGATGAAAATGACAGAGTTTCTGTTTAGAAAGACATCCATTCCTTTTTCCCTTCTGTGGGAAACGATTTCAAATCGTGCTAAAAACGTTCTCACATTCCAATAACATAGAATTCATTTTGCTGCCTGTTTCCTATACGAGGTCTCCTGAATTGAAATTCCCTCAGCTTTCTCATATTCTATGCTTCTGTCTTTAAATTATTTTCACTCACACTTTGTCTGATGTAGAAATATAAGGCATGGAAAATAATGGTGAATATGTGCGACAAGAAAAGCGTTGATTCTTGAAGCGAAACAGCACAATGCCTCTCTCTCTCTGGCACCAACATATTGCCGTCACATTTTCATGGTTTTGGTTGCAATATGAGAGAGTAACTGAGCTGACGCTGTGTGCACAG
>JADBJO010004689.1:100000-102500 GCA_016801955.1 Conus betulinus
GAGGGGCCCAAACACAATCAACGCTGCCATTCACACGATGTAAGTGCTTCCTCGCCCTCGGGCACTCTAACACGAAAAAGGTCCTCTCTCCCTCTCTGTCTGTCATCTCACAGTTTATGGCTTCCATGCCCATCCTGTCAGTCGGGACGGAGGAAAGGTGGGATGCTGAGTGACATGCAGATAGTAAATTCAGGCTGGTTATTTGTTGCGGCAGTTGATAGAGCGCCGCACTCGTAATCCAAGGGTTGCGGGGTTCGAATCTCCGCCGGGCCGTTTCGGTACAGGGGGATTTTTCCTAGGAGTTAACATTCGTTCTGACTCCATTTCCCATACAGTCCGTCAAATGAGACTATAAACTGAATGTCCGTGTGTGAACGCACGCATAACATCTTGCACACACGTAATATCCCATCACCAACTTTCAGAAGAGAAGGCAGGCAAGTTTGGCCATTGGTGTGGATGACACGTTACACATAGCATGCACCTTCCCCGAAGATGGAGTATGGCTGCCACAATGGCGAGATAAAAAAACGGTCATGCACACAAAACTCTACTCCCTTTGTAGGGTAGATGGGATTAATACTTACCTGACCATAAAGGGAGTGTCCGCAGGAGTATCAGCCTGCATATGCAGAAGAAGAAGAAGAAGAAGAAGAAGAAAGAAGTTAAGAAGAAGAAGAAGAAGAAAGATGAAGAAGAAGTTGTGGCAGAACAGAGGGGATGGAACCATCTCCATTCTTCCACAAACCTGCTCTTCTCTTTCTCTACATTCCATTTGTCGTCGTATGTGCCCTTGCTACGACAGTAGCTGCAGGTATTCAAGAGAAAACCATGATTTTGTGACCCCTTCAATGCTGATGATGGGAAAGTATTTAAGGTAATGATGGTCATCACCATGCATGAGGTGTCAAACTGATTGGATTGTCTAAGATGATTTTATCAACTACACACAAAAAGGGGTTCCTACCTAAAAATGCAGACCTATGTCTGCTTTCTGACGGTTTCTGATAAACATACGCGTGCTGGCAATTGCAATGTATTTGTCTAAGTGATTTTATCAACTACACACAAAAAGGGGTTCCTACCTAAAAATGCAGACCTATGTGCTTTCTGACGGTTTCTGATAAACATACGCGTGCTGTTGCAATTGTGCGTGTGTGCGTGTGTGAGTGCGTGCGCGCGCGCGCGCGCGTGTCTGTGTGCGCGCGGACGGATTTCGTGCCTGAGAGAGAGAGAGAGAAAGAGAAAGAGAGATAGAGAGAGAGACAGACAGACAGACACACAGACAGACAGACACAGACCAACACAGAGACAGAGAACATAGAGATAAGACCAACACAGAGACAGAGAACATAGAGATAATATTCATATTCTAGTTGAGCTTTAAGTATGGCTGGCGCGCGTCTTTCCCGTGTCACCTACATGTTCATGTTTGTCTGCTTCTCTTTACTGTTTAGGTAAACACAATCAGCATAAAGGCTTTCAACATAATGCACACCAGGCATTTGGGTCTGATGGAGATGCTGCATGAACATCCGGCGAGGACAGAGATCGCTGGTAAACTTGTCATGTGATGAAGCGGACACTCCACTTCACGCGTGGGCTAAATACAAGAAACGCTGGGATTCGCACAGTTTATGTCCTTCCGCAAGTTTTCGTAACCCCATATGGTTAGGAGCTTTCTCTCTGTTTCTGTCGCCTCACACAATTCATGGGCATCCATGCACTCCCTGTCTGTGGGACGGAAGAAGGTCAGCATGCTGATAGTAAATACAGGCTGGTTATTTGTTACTGCAGAACATAGGATGGAACCATGTCCATTCTTCTACAAATCAGCCATTCTAATTTTCCTCCTCTTTTTTTTTTCAACATTCGCTACCAGTACCATGATTTCCGACCAAACATTAAGTAAGAAAGCCCTTACAAACTTGATAAAAATTTAATGCGCTTCATTATAGAGAGTCCAGTAGAGCCTGGAATTCTGTAAATGCAAAGATTAAATTTCCGTTTGTTTGTTTAGTTCGTGTTATTTAAGACGACGACCAGTCTGTTCATGATTCGACGTACAGGTGAGACATCTGTATTATCTATGTTTAACATTTATTTCAAAATGATTGGTCATAGCAAAAATAAATTCCCAAACTAGTTTATTTTATACGATAGCGAAAGTAAAATGAAAAAAAAAAAATGAAAAGGAAGACAGAAGATAAAAATACAGAGTATGGAATATAGGAGATGCTCATAAAAGGTGTAAGACCAGTTATACGTACATAAGAATAGACAGACAGACAAATAGTTAGAAAGTAAGACCAACAGTTTATTGATAAACCAAAGGTAAACCAAAGTCAGAGAGAGAGAGAGAGAGAGAGAGAGAGAGAGAGAGAGAGAGAGAGAGAGAGAGAGATGGTTAAGACTTTTCGTCAAGTCAGTCAGTAAGTGTTATGAAGCTACAGTCTGGCTCAAAAGTAGGAACTAATTGAATTATAAAGAGTATACATCG
>JADBJO010004689.1:110000-112500 GCA_016801955.1 Conus betulinus
TCCCTGCACGCGCAGTTCATAGTGGTGATTAATGAATACAAAAAAAAAAGACACTTAAAAAAAAAAAAGCCGTTTCTCTGGAATATTTGGCAAGGAACCCAGGCACACTGTTTCTCTCGGGACAAGTTCGTGGCTTGATGAGCGCTAGTTTGCTTTCTCGTTGATTTTAGTTCTCTCTTGCCTGGAAGGAAGGTTCTGCAAAACGGTAATTGTAAGCTGTGGCAGGTAAGTAACGGTAGAGTAAAAAAAAAAAAACGATTGTGGTTGACTCTAGACAAAGGAAAATGACATAGTGTCTAAAAGTGGGAGCTGAACACACACATGAAATGCATGTTACTGTTTACTACACTGGAATGAATCATGCTAGCATTTTCTTCGTTTTCTTCTTCTTCTTCTTCTTCTTCTTCTTCTTCTTCTTCTTCTTCTTCTTCTTCTTCTCCTCCTCCCTCCTTCTCCTTCCATTCTCCTCCCTCCTCCTCCTCCTCCTCCTCCTCTTCTCCTCTTCTTCTTCTTCTTCTTTCTTCTCAATTTAATAGAAATTCAGTGGGTCCAAGGACACAGACAAACATAGCACAGGACAAGACGCAATGCATTTCGACCTCTTGGGTCTTCTTCAGGCGAAAACAAATAACATTTAGGACAGTGAAGATGAAGAAAGTAAAAAAGAGACATTTATCTAGTCATGGTCAAAATGACCGCCGGGCGGAAACAGGGCCACCCAGCAGGGGATCATGGGAGAGGAAATAATGAAAATAATAATAGAAAATGAGATATAAAAAAAAATCAAAAAATGAAAAAAAAAATAAAAGAATAATGAAATAAAACAAAAACAGTATGTATAAAATGTTAATAAAAAATGATAAATAGAAATAAAATAAAATAAAATAAATAGAACAAACAAAGTAAAATAAATAAATCAATCAATTAAAAAAATACATAATAAATAGAATAGAATAGAATAAAATGAAATAAAATAATATAGAATGGAATAAAATCAACGGAGGGTAGCTGCAACGCCAATGTGAGGTGGATAGTGGGGGGTATGGCGGTAGGGTGTATGTATGTGTATTATGTAGTGTGTGTGTGTGTGTGTGTGTGTGTGTGTGTGTGTGTGTGTGTGTGTGTGTGTGTGTGTGTGTGCGCGCGCGCGCGCGCGCGCGCGCGCGCGCTGCTGGAAGATATAGCCGACTGGTGTCGAAGTAGTGGGTATGCATATCTGTGTTACTGTGGGTTGTTGATGCCTAGGGGCTGTAGCCTACCGAGTTTGGCAATGAGATGGGTCTCCTGTGTAGTGCGTTCAAAGTTGTCACTCTGTGATTGCCAGAGTGCCAAGACTTTCACATGGTTGGTGTTGTGTTGGGAGGGGTTGACATGTAGGGCAACGGGTCTGGGTCGGTGCTGGCGGATGCCAGCCTACTAAGGCTTGGCTTTCTGTAAACGTGTTCTCTGTGTCGCAATGTTGTCAGTACATCGATTTTTCCGTCTTCTCCTCTGTTGTTCTCCTGCATCAGGGTTGTTTAAGCAAGGCCATTGGATCATGGTACATGGCTAGATCAGCACAGTTTTCTTTTTTGTTTCTCTTTTTTGACTGATGTCCGTAGATCTTGTCATGGTCTTTAACTGATGTCAGATCATATATATGGTTCGATGTGAATTGTAAACTCTCATGCACTTGTTTATTGCTTGGATTCTTCTTTCCAAATCTGATGTGAGGATGCATGTCTCGCTTGCATGCAGGAAGATGAAATATACAAGCTCCCGGAGGAGCCTGTTCTCGTGTTTCATGAAGACGTTAGTGTCTGCCATTCAAGGTACGTCTGTACAGCGCTGATGTTGTTTTTTTCCGCCATTGAGAGGATTGAGCGCAGGACAATTAAGGAGTCTGAAAATGTAAAAGACTAATTTGAACTTTTTGTTGAGTTTGATCCGATGGTCACTCTCTTTCGTTGTAAATTGTAGAAGGGGGGTGGTGAGGGTAGGGGGATGGGGAGTAACACCAAAGAATTCCAGAAATTTCGTAGTTACTCGAACTACTGTAGGCAGCAGAACACAGCGAACCCCACACGCAATTAAGTACTCAAGATGTGTTCGACTAGTGAAGAAAATCAGGCGATCAGCCTGCGATGTCAGTTCTCTAAGTGGACTCGGATAAACGAGGGAAAAGGCAAGGGGAAAAGGAGAAAATACCTGTTTAAGGTGTTGCCCTGAAAAGGCACCTTACTCACAAACAAAAGAACATAACCAAAATCATTCTGCGATGTTGAATCCCCAAAAAGTGAATTTCTTTACTTTCCATTTCTTTGGTTGGGTTTGCTGTTGTTTACTTTGGTTGCCCTATATCTTTATTTTCAATTTGTTTTGGTTGGGTTTGTTGTTGTGTACTTTGGTTGCCCTATATCTTCATTTTCAATTTGGTTGGTTGGGTTTGCTGTTGTTTACTTTGGTTGCTCCATCTTTTGTCCGTGTTACTGAAATTAATCACTTGCAGCCATGTTCAACT
>JADBJO010004689.1:117500-125000 GCA_016801955.1 Conus betulinus
GTTTAACAGGTGTATTCGTTGACTGTAAACGCTGTCGGCATGCGTCTTGTCTGTTGCTGATTGTTACTTTGTTCTGTAGTTTAACATGTGTATTCGTTGACTGTAAACGCCTGGGATATTACTTTAATTAGATATATGAACACTTTTGATGATAATAACAGTAGAAATAATAACAATAATGACGAGAAGAAGAAGAAGAAGAAGAAGAAGATGATGATGATGATGATGATGATGATGATGATGATGAAGAAGAAGAAGAAGACTGAGGACGGTGACAACAGTGACGATGATGATGATGATGACAACTACGACGAACGCACGACGACGACGACGACGACGACGACGACGACGACGACGACGACGACGACGACGACGATGATGATGATGATGATGATGATGACGACGACCACGACGACCACCACAAACACAACTTGTTTAAAATTCAAAGATAGCATTAGAAAAAAAAAAAAAAAAACAGAACAAAAAGGAACACTGTTTGGGGTAGTAGATACTGTAAACTGTTTAAGTCAAACGAAATGTGAAAATTCAACAACTGATGAGAACATGTTTGAAATTGTAGTTCATTAAACTTCATGCATTGTAATAAGGCAGCAGTCCCTATAAAATGTTACAATTTTGGATACGTAATTCATTAAAATGGGAAACAGTTACGTTTTTGTTTATGAGGAGTACTTCATCAATATTCTTCAATGTAAAAATAATAAATAAACATTTACGAGCGACATAATATAAAGATCAATAAACGCACTAGGCGATCATTTTAGTTTTTAGTTTTTTTTTTGCAGAATCCTGTAGTAGGTGAGCACACATTGTTCTACCACCTACAACAAATGTAGATTGTGAAGTAAAACACGCCGAAGAAAAAACAACAAAACACAACACTGTTTTCATTAGTGATCCCATACGAGTCAACAACTTGAACTTCTTTGGCGAAGAGGTTTCTATTTATCTAACCTGACAGCAAATGTAAAAGAGTTACGAAATGTACATTCCAAGAACTCCTACGGAGCCCAGACAGATGCAAAGAAAACATGTTACCATTACATCAAGTTTTTAAATCTCCGTATTCCTCTAGTTTGAATGCTTTTTTTTTTTATCAACAAGCCCTCACAAAAGCGGTATTGTTATTAAAATATATATTGTTCGATCGTGCTTCCAATATAAAAAGCTTAACAATCATTTCAATTTTCGTGCATCACGCTGCATTGTTTAATTTTTCTTTCTTCGTGAAAATTGCTGCATCGTTAGATTTAATGCTTCCTCACTCTTCTAGAACCGTTTGATCTGGACGAGTTGACCGACCGGACATGATCCCTTGCTGTTAGCTGGGCTACGATCAACTTGAATTGAATGAAATTCAGGTTAAGTTCAGTTCAGTAAGGCCGATCTCCCGATCGAGCCTCTGTGACGTACTCCTTCCACTTGCTCCTGTCCAACATAGCTGCCTTGATCTCATCGATGATTTCGAGGTCAGTGTCCCTTTTAAGAGGATCAATGAAGTCTGCTGTCTTCCTTCCCCTGTTCGCTTTAGGGAGGTGTCCATATACTCTTCGTTAGTCATGTGCTGCTCCCAAGAGACATTCAATGCCATCCTCAACATGCGGGAATACGTCCCATCAAGACTCTTCTCCATCTGCTTTGTTAAGGTCCATCTTACCGAGCTGTAGAACAACATAGACTCGACAATGGATATAAATTCAAGAAGAGTCCTAGGCTTCTGTGTGTGGTCCCAAAAGCAGACCCTGTACTACGAAATAATCCCGGCTTGATTTCAATGTGTTAAAACACATTTCTTTGTCTTGCTCGCTGTAGACTTCTAGATATAGAAAGTGGTTTAGACTGATGTACTCGCCCCAGTCCCTCTCCTTCCCTCAGCCCCCATCCCCATTTCCACCCCCATCCACCACCACCACCTTACAATCTCCAGTTAAGTCTGTTTCATCAATGAGGAATCGCGGCAAGCACACTAGTCCCTGCTCGCTGCATTACATCTACTGAGCCGAGAGACCACAATGCCCTGGATCTACAATCAGACAGATTATCGAGTAAATATATAGGTATATAAACAAATATGATTTGGGGAGAGTGTCTCACAGAAGAAACTGGCAGATATCGATCTCATACGTATATTAAGCATGCTAGAGAGAGAGAGAGAGAGAGAGAGAGAGAGAGAGAGAGAGAGAGAGAGCACGCAGCAACCCCCTCCGCAGTAAATGATCCATGCAAACATGGTGAAACTTTTCGTAAACGCATTGTGTCTGATTTCTTGTTATGTTGGGGGTGAAAACGCACACCACAACACTCAAATATGTACTATGTACTGTGCTGTTTCATTGTGAATAGGGAAGTCCTCTACAAACATTTAGACTCCAACAAAGGTGTTACACCGTTTTGTTTAATTTAAAGCAACTGAAATGAAAAGAGAATCAGCGGAGAGTGGAATGCAGTCTATCCCATCTGCGGTTTTCGTCACTGGTAAACAAACCCAGTTTTCGTCAAATCTTCTCCACAACGACAGATTAAAAGCATACTACTTTAGTGCTAGAAAGTCGTATAAGTCGCATTAAGATGCCACCATAGGACAAAACGAAGCGGTGATGGGATTCTGAGAGAGTGAAACACGACTGGCCGTTTCTGTTCAAGCAAACTTAAAAAGGAAAATAGTTGTGCTTTCTGTCAATTGCAAGAGCTCAGTTAGGAGAGTGCAGACTGAAGATCTAAAGATCCAGGTTCAGATACTGTTTTTCCTCCTTTTCTATATTTCTTTCTTACTCTCTTTCTTTCTTTTCTTTCTGTCTGTCTTTCTTCTCTCTCTCCCTCTCTCTCTCTCTCTCTCTCTCTCTCTCTCTCTCTCTCTCTCTCTTCTTTTCATGTTTTCTTTTTCTGTTTCTTTAAGGATATTTGAAGCAGTTAGTGCAAAAGGCAAAGGGTAGAGAGGACGAATGACTTTCCTCCAATTGGACGAGTCTGTGCGCTCAACTCTCTATCTCTCTTCCCTCATCTGTTCCTCTCTCTCGTATCAGCCCTCTTCAGGAACAACATGTGGTATCGTGTTTGGGGGATGCTCTTTCAGGGTTGCCTGACTAACGTTGGTGGACGATATAAACAAATTGCATCCATTTGTCTCTCTGACCCCGCTGCGGTCGATCTATTGATTGTTCCATCGTCCCCTCTCAGGGGAACAGTTTACAAACTATCAAATTCCCCTTGTCCTTTCCCCATGCAGCAATCCACAACCCTCCACCATCGGATGCCCCAGCGCTTAGCCCATCCACCACCACCACACCGAGCCTCTTGAGCCTACTTTAAGTTTGTAAATGAGAACACGGCGGTTTACACATCTTATCAGAATGGGGCTTTGGGTCTTTTCTCATTCAGGAAAATTCGAGAGTCCCACGATCAACTCTCTCTCTCTCTCTCTCTCTCTCTCTCGCTTCCTCTCGCTCTCATCACTCCTCTCTCTCTTCTCTCTCTCTCTCTCTCTGGGATCGATAGTTTTGAACGCATTGTCTAGAATTCTAGTGATTCCAGTGTGTTACGGCGGACCTAGTTCAATACATACCAGGAGTCTAAAGCTTTCTGTCCAGTCACTTTAAGTCGCAAATGCAGTTCTAAAGAAATTCATGGTTCGGATCATCTGGACTTAGCTAAGCGTAATACATTTCTCTCTGTCCATCTCTCAGTCTATACGGGTTTTGCAATTGCCTCCGCTTAGACGGTTGTATCTGAATCAACTACTATTGTCTAGAATTCTAGTGATTCCAGTGTGTGTTACGGCGGACCAAAGTCGAAATACATACCAGGAGTCTTAAAGCTTTCTGTCCAGTCACTTTAAGTCGCAAATGCATCCTTCTAAAGAAATTCATGGTTCGGATCATCTGGACTTAGCTAAGCGTAATACATTCTCTCTGTCCAGCCATCTCTCAGTCTATACCGGGTTTTTTTGCAATTGCCTCCGCTTAGACGTTTGGTATTCTGATCAACTACTAGCGCTGCTTCTGTGCTCTGTTAAAGCTTTCTGTCCAGTCACTAAGCTCGCGAAGTGCAGTTCTAAAGAAGCAGGATTCCGAATCGGACTTAGCTCGCTGGATACTGTTCTCTTTGTCCATCTCTCAGTCTATACGGGTTTTGCAACCCCTCCGCGACAGAGATGTCTTCGGATCCAACTACTATCTGCTGCTGTGAATTTGGTTTCAGTGCATTACTAGTCGCCCGCGAAGATGACAATTATCAACTGGGACAACTGTTCATTTTTACAAAACGTTCTTTGGTTTGTACAATGTACCTTCTCAGAACTGTACTGGTCATTTAGCATCTCTTCTCCCCTGTCTGTCTCCTCGTCTCTTGGAATGATAACATTGAAACTACAAACGGGTATATTCTGAACGCATTAGCCGTGTCTGAGATTCCCTTCTGAAAACAAAATAGCCTCTTTAAGACCCTATTCAGACCATTCTCTCCTATCGCTCTCTGGGATCTCAGGACAATTACTCTCTCTCTCTCTCTCTCTCTACCTCTCTCTCTCTCTCTCTCTCTCTCCTCTCTCTCTCTCTCTCTCTTCTCTCTCTCTGAGCAGCAATAATTGGAAAAAGTCTTCAGCTTAGCTTTTAAAGTCTCATATGTTGTTTTTTACTTGTAACATTGTATAATCGTTCTACGTACCCCTTGCGCAGGAGCCCTCGTTACCCTCTAATGTTTCTCTTCTTCTCTCTCGTCTCCTCTCTCTCTCTTCTCTCCTCCTCTCTCTCTCGCCTCTCCTCTCTCTCTCTCTCTCTGGTGTTTATATCCTTTACATAAAGATGCAACGACAATAACGAAATGATATAACAAGAACTAGAAAATGAAAACAACACACTGAAAGTTATCTTATATTGTATAATGCTATGGATTGTTCCAAGCCGAATCATTATCCTTGACAAGATTACAATTTGTTGTTATTATTATCATTATTACTACTATCATCATCGTTTATGTTGTTTAATTGTTATTATTATCGAAATCATTCTATTATTGTTATTATTATCATTATCATTATTACCATCATCATTAGTATCATTATTATTATTCTTATATACCATCATCAGTATTTTATTGTTGTGTTGTTGTTGTTTTTTGTTACGTTGTTTGCTGGCGTTTCTTGTTGTTGCTGCAGCTGCTGTTGTTATTACCATATTGATGGAATTCAGAGGGAAAACTAAGTCCTAAAGTAATCATCGGACACACACTCTCCCTTCATTCTCCCTCGCCCACTACCCCACCCCACCCCCACCCCCCCTATCCCTTTCCGCTATGTGGCCATAACACAATTAATCAATTTTCGACCACATCAAAAAAAAAAAAAAAAAAAAAGAAAAGAAAAAAAAAGAAGAAGAAAAGAAAAACTACAGAGCAAATTAGATTGGGGACCCAGGGTTTGAAAGACTACGGTCCCACAGGAGAAATGTCACGCATACCTTCCTTTGGTCACAGGCATAGAGTAGCTAATACAATTAAGGTAAAAAAAATAAAAGGACCCCCCCCCACCCTCTCCCTCTCTCTCCTCTCTCTCTCTCTCTCTCTCTCTCTCTCTCGCTCTCTCTCTCTCTCTCTCTCTCTCTCTCTCCATATATTTCGCCATGCATATAATCACGTAATGAAAAACAAAGCAAGCACTAAAACTGTTTCTTAATAACATAACTGGGAAAAGAAACAGAGTTTTCCCTAAAAAAATAAACTAAAAGGTTATTTAATTGTTATCAATTGTTTATGAAAGTGTTTAGTCATATTATCATTCTCATGAACATTACAATGATGATGATGATGATGATGATGATGATGATGATGATGATGATGATGATGATGATGTGATGATGACGATGATGATGATGATGATGATAACGATGATGTGTGGGTTATGACATTTTCTTCTTCTTCTTCTCTTCTTCTTCTTCTTCTTCTTCTTCTCATTATTTTTCATTTTTTTAATCATCAACATTATTATTATTATTATCATTATTATTACATTATAATTATTATTTGTTGTTGTTGTGTTGTTGTTATTATTATTATTGTTATTTATTATCATTATATTTTTAGTTTTATTATTATTATCAGTATTATTATTATTATTGTTGTTGTTGTTATTATTACTGTTATTATCATTATTATTATATTTTCAGTTTTATTATTATTATCAGTATTATTACTATTAATATTATTATTATTATTATCATTATTGTTGTTGTTGTTGTTGTTGTTGTTGTTGGCCATAGTCATGAAATTCAGTGGGAAATTTGAGTCATAAACTGATAATCAGAACGTGCTCCCTCTCACTCTCCTGCACCCACTAACCTAACCCACCACCCCCTTACGCCACGATCATGACCATGATACAATCAATTAATTTCCGACCACAATCAAAAAAAACTACTGCCTCGAAACAACTTAGATTGGGGAACAGGGGGTTTTATACGAATACTGGTCCCAGAGCAGAGATGTCACGCATACCTTCCTCTGGTCATAGCCATACACGTGGCAAATACAATAATGGTTAAAACGGACTCTCTCTCTCTCTCTCTCTCCCTCTCTCTCTCTCTCTCCTCTCTCTGCCACACACACACACCACACACACACACAAACACACACACAACACACACACACAGCACCCACCCCCCACGCCCCCCCCCCCCCCCCCCACCCACACACACACACACATGTATGCAAACAAACCCATGCGCACAAAAACATGCACATATACACGTGCGCAACACACACGCGCGCTCACACACACACACACACACACACACACACACACACACACACACACACACACACACACACACTCACACACACAAACACAACACACACACACACACACAACACACACACACACACACCACACACCACACACAACACACACACGTACATACGAGTTTGGCCACAGCGGGATGACGTTAAGTGGTTTTAAATGACATATACTTTGTCACTAAGCCTTTGTCACGACAACCCTTGTGTGTCTGAAGGCACAAAGTGTTGGTAACCCATGTGCATAGAAATCTCATGTGCATATCTCATGCTTCAGCCATAATTTGCATTGATCCTAATCACATCCTGCTTTCGTCTTAGGGAGTAAAATCTCTGAACATCGGTAAAGTGTTTTGAAAATAAGAGTTGGAAAAAAACAAAGCCCAAAAGGAGCTGTGGCGATAATGTGCAATGGCATCAAATTGTAACTGTGTCTAGTGAAACCAAAATTAATTGTATTATAATTGCGTAAAAACAGTAATGCAAAAGACTGGACAGAAATACAACCAGAGCAGATCGAAATACTATCGTATGCAGCAATGCTATGTGAAAGTAGCCATTGACTGCTGAAGACTTTCAATGTTGCTTTGTATGTCCTAAATCACTCCGTTGGCGGGCATGGTCGCTACAGAGGTATGCATTTAAGTTTGTTTTTGGTTTTGGTTTCGTCTTGAACGCTGGAACAATGCATCAACC
>JADBJO010004689.1:145000-152500 GCA_016801955.1 Conus betulinus
CTAACAATAACATTGTCTGACTGAGACACCGTTGCGTTAGATCAAGATTAAATTCAGGCGAGAGGCTGTTACCAAAACTATGCAGCCGTTGTCATGACAAATATAATAATGTTGACATTTTCGGATACATCATCTTCTAAAAATGTAACAGTGCTACCTTTTTTGGCTATTTTTTGAATGGTTTATCCACATAAGTAAAACACTATTACATTTTCGCCCATTTTCGGATGTTTTATCTACTACAGTTTACAACTGTTGCATTTTTCGTCCATGGATCACGAAAAATGTAACCAGCGTTACATTATTAGACTTTTTTATGGATTTTTTTTTTTTGCAGGAAACTAAACACGTTTGCATTTTCAACCATCACATTGTGCATGCCCAGCCAATTGTAATACGGGAAAAACAGTGATTATCCATTTAAGTGATTTGGGTGAACACACACCCGTATTTCTTGTAGTAGAAAATTTTTTTTTTAATCTGTTTCTTTACAATGTGGGTCTGCAAACAACAAAGCATTTTTATAGGACTGCTTTCAATGCAGTATAAATGTGGTCTTGTCCGTATCACAAGAAATGTTTTCGTTTTTGTTTGTTAGTATGTTTTTACTAAAGACAGGCACGTTGATAACAATATCAGTCATACAATTTACACTGCTGAGAACAATGAATGTACACGTTCTGATAGTATGAGTACAGATCTGGGTGCATAGTCATCCACGGTATTTGAAAAAGCTTATTTTGGAGAATGTAACAAACCGTTACCTATAATTCGTGGAGAATGCTACATCATCGTTATTCAGTGTTTGTTTTGTTTGTTTTGTTTTTTGTTCCTTTGTTTTTCTTTTTTTTCTAAACCAGTATTTGAGAGTAGCATAATGTTGAGCACACACCACACACACACACACACACACACACACACACACACACACACACACACACACACACACACACACACACACACACACACACACACACACAACACACACACACACACACACACACCGGTCGATAACATCGCACAAAACAAATGAACTTAGATGGTCATCCCAAAGTAATCTCAATCATGCAATCCCCGGCGACAATGTCAAAGTGTACTTATTCAAAAGACAGTAAAATGTAAATGAGACTTCTCAAATGTGCATTTAGAATTGCTGAAGAGTAAATACACGTATATGATATAACATACCTTATCCATTCAATCTGCAGCACAAGTCTCATTCATAAAGCACGAACAACTGTTACATTGTGTTTACGTTCTGGACATGATACCTTTCAGTGCATCATGCACGAAAATGGAGCAGTTTTTGTTCTCGTCCAGATTACTGAATTTTTACTTTTCTGCTGCTTTGTGACATTTTGCGATGCAACAGTGGTTCATAAACATTCCAGACTAGGGAAACAATATTACGCAGGCACGGAAAGGGAAATGAAGATTTCCGACAAACTCGGCAATTGCAATCATTGCATCATGATGTTCATTGAAAACTATCAGGTTCACCGAGTGCAAGTTTTTCTTTTTTTCCTTCATTTCGTTCCCCCGTGGGAATGGCGTTTATTGCCTTCTGAAAAAATCCTGCCTCCAAGCGTCTGGAACATCAACATGCCTTCCCTTCCTCTGCCTCTAATCCAGCCTTTTATCTTTCAAAGGCTTGCCGTTTTTCCAGCTGATCGTTTCTCTTTTGAAAGTGCCTAGTTTATGTAATCTGTGCTCTTTGTGTGTCTGTCTCTGCCTCCGTCTCCCCTCCCTCTCTGTCTCTCTGTCTCTGTCTGTCTGTCTGTCTGTCTCTCTCTCTCTCTCTCTCTCTCTGTCTCTCTCTCTCTCTCTCTCTCTCCCCTCTCTCTCTCTCACACTCTATCTCTCTGTCACTCTCTCACTCACTCACTCTCTCCTCTCTCTCTCTCTGTCTCTATCTTTTTCTTCTTCTTCTTCTCCTCCTCCTCCTGCTTCTTCTTCTTCTTCTTCTTCTTTTCTTCTTCTTCTTCTTCTCTTCTTCTTCGTTTTCCTCTTCTTCCTCTTCTTCTTCCTCTCTCTGTTCTTCTCTTAATAATATTACAGTTATAATCCAAGTCATAAGACTCTTCAGACATGTCTTCACCGGCCACAATGGGCTGTAAAACCCACACTTCAAGGAACTCGGGAAAGCCAGCAGAATACAAACTGCCACAGAAAGATTGGACGCACGATGCCGCCATTAACGAGAAGCGGAACCGGAAGTTCACATGACTGGAAGTGCACGTTTCATCCTTGGAAGCACTGGCACATGTACCTCTCTCCCATTACCACGCTTAGCTGATGTTCTGGGCCCGCAGCACGATACAGTACATTACACTGATGGATGATACGAATACTTTACACCTCAACCTCGAAAAAGGGGGGGGGGGGGGGGGGGGGGATCAGTTGAAATGACTGTGACGCGGGAATTTCATACAAGTCAAACCAAACAGAACAAAAAACACAAATTAAGAAAAAAAAAAAAAAAAAAAACCCTTTTATTCCGTTCACGATAACAATTTCCGGTGGCACACGCCAATCCAAACGTCCTTGACAACCGTATCAAAGCGGGTGACAGGCCACACAACACTCTGTCGTCAATGAATGACGTCGACAGCCCATAAAATCACATGCATGGCGGAGAACAACGATTCACACCGACGAAAACCGCATCAAAACAAAGTCGAGGGAATGGGGGGGATGAAGGAGGAGAGGGAGGGGGACGAGGAAAGAGCAGACGAGGAGGAGAAGGAGGGGGAAGAGGAGGGAGGAGAGAACGCAATCCCACAATACCCCCTGCCTGTCATGGCTGCGAAAGCCTGAAGTTGGTGGCGGTAGCGGCTTCCGTGATGGTGATGGTCACAGCGACCACAGGGAAGCAGCCAGCCAAGCTTTCTGCGAAAAGAGTGGCACAAGTGGTGGTTCTTGATTGTGGCGGCTGCACACTTCACACCCTAGCCGGCTCCAGAAAAAAGCGGGGAAAGAGAGAGAGAGAGAGGAAAAAAAAGAGGACAGTACGAGAGAAACACAGAGAGGGAGAAGCAACTGAGACTGTGCTAGCTGAACGTAGCTTGTCCGCTGATGCTGCCAAGTGCCGTTAGTCAAGCTGGAAGTTCGCTGCCCGCTTTGGCTCGACTCTCTTCTGTTCTGTTCTGTTCTCTCTCTCTCCTCTCTCTCCTCTCTCTCCAGCTCCTCTTCTCTCTCTCTCCTCTCTCTCTCTCTCTCTCTCTCTCATCCATCATTTTTATCAATCAATCAGCATGTCTCTTTTTTTTCAAAGTTGGACAGCCGCTCCTGCTCCTGCCCTCCCACCTTTCGATCACAGCTCTCTCTCTTCTCGTCTTCTATCTCCCCCTCTCCCCCTCTCTTCTCTCTCTCCTCTCTCTCTCTCCTCATCTCTCTCGCTTCTTCCTTATTCCTGTCTTTTCTTTCCATGAGGGAATATTCAGCCCCGGTCGCCCCGTAAATAACGTCATGACCCCACACTCCAACTCTTGCCAAACGTAGGTTCATGGTTTCACTTTGTCTTTTTCCTTTACTTATTCATTTACTCATTCATTTATTTGTTTACGTTATTTTCTTTATTATTTTATTTATATTCATTCATTTTTTGTATTTTTTTTTTATTTATTTATTTTATTCATTTCACTTTTTTTCTTTTATATGTATGATTTATTTATGTATTTTATTTGTTTAGACATTTGATTCATTTTATTTACGTAAGAAGCATTTATTTACTTATTTATATTTATACATTCTATCAATGTATTTATTCATTTTTTGCGCATCCCTTGCGCTCGCTCTCTCTCTCCTCTCCTCTCTCTCTCTCTCTATTCCTCTCTCTCTCTCTCTCTCTCTCTCTCTCTTTTCTTTTTCGTCTTCTGTCTTCTTCTCGTCTGTCCTCCTCTCTCTCCTCTCTTTCTTCCCTCTCTCTCTTTTCGCTCTCCTCCTCTCTCCAAACTCTCTCAAATCCTCTCTCTCTCTCCCCCTCCCTCTCCTACCTCCTACTCCCCTCTCTAGTCTCTCTCTCTCCTCATCCTCTCCTTCCTTCCACTCCTCCTCCTCTCGCAAATCTCTCCCTCCTCTCTCTCCCCTCTCTCTCTCCTCTCCCCCTTCTCCTCCTCTCCCATCTCTCTCCTTTCTCTTTTCCCCTCTGTGTACCTTCTCTGTGTCCTCCTCTCTCGCTCTCGGTGTCTCTCCTGTCTGCTTCTGTTCTCCGTCTGTGTCTCTCATGTCTCTCCTCTGTCTCTCCCTCCCCGCTCTCTCTCTCATCTCTCTCTCTCTCTCTCTCTTCTCTCTCTCTCTCTCTCTTCCCTCGGTGTGTGGCAATGTGCCTCCTTCCCAGTACCCTTTCTACTCATGTGACACTGGATACAGTGAGTCATAAGGCAAAATGTGTGGACTTTTGCAGCATCCCTTTAACCTTCTATCCATATATCTGTCTATCATATTTGTATTTATTGCAGTGCCAGGGTTTTTTTCATTCAGTTACTGGTGTATTGTGTGGTTGTGGAACAGAAGCTTCAGTACACACGTGGGTTTAGTTGAACGCGAGCTGAAGCTGCTTAACGTATCCTCGTGTGTCGTAAACGGTTGTTGTTGTTTGTCGGTGTGTTGGCGGTGATTTTTTTTCTCCCTTCCCCCCCTATCCCTTTTTCTGCTCTCTCTCCACCTACCTCCTCTCTCTCTCTCTCGTCTCCTCTCTCTTCTTCCTCTCTCTCTCTCCTCTCTCTCCTCTCTCTCTCTCTCTCTCCTCTCTCTCTCTCTCTCTTGCGATGTGTGATGTGTGTATGGGGTGTGTGGTGTACGGGTCAAACAAGACCAAAGGAGTCAATCAATACAAATATTTCCGTCATGTCATGTATGCGTTTTCTGTTTGTCTGTCTGTCTGTCTGCCTGTCTGTCCTGTCTCTTCTGTCTCTGTCTGCTGTCAGACCTGCTCGTCTCGTCTTCCCTTCCTTTGGGGGGCGATTCTTCCTCCTGATTTGCTCTGGCATCGGTGCGGGGAAACGGGCTGAAAAAGTGAGCCCCGTTATCATCATCATCATCATCATGCCGCTCTGTCTGACTGACTAAGCAGCCCCTTTTTTTGCCAGTCCGAACCGATGCCCACAAATTATCACACGCCACATTAATCCTGCAGGCGGTAATCGAAGGACGGGGAGCTCAGAGGAACTGATTCACTCTGAAAGAGTGATGCTCCAAACGAGAGAGAGTGAGAGAGAGAGAGAGAGGGGGGGGGGGGGGAGGAGGAGAAAGGACAGAGAGAGAGAGAGACGAGAGAGGAGGGGAGAGAGATAGAGAGAGAGAGATAGACAGACAGAAGACAGAAGAAGAAGAAGAAGAAGAAGAAACAAGAGGAAAAAGAACAAGAAGTGAGACAGAGGAGAGAAACAGAGACAGACGTACAGGCAGGCAGACAGACAGACAGACAGACAGAGAAGAAGAACAACAAAACAACGTCAACAACAAAACAACAACAAGAGCAAGAACAACAAACAATAACAATAACAACAACGAGATCAGCAAGAGAGAGAGAGAGAGAGGAGAGCCGAGAGAGAGAGAGAGAGAGAGAGAGAGAGAGAGAGACAGTGAGAGAGAGTGAGAGAGAGAGAGACAGAGACAAAGACAGAGAAAGAGACATAGACAGAGAGACTGAGTGAATGAGTGAGACAGACAGACCGTCTCGCAGAACACACACACACACACACACACACACACACACACACACACCACATAACCCCAAAACACAGATGCACAAAGACCAGGGCAGAGACAGGGATAGGTAGAGATGTACATAGGGACAGACAGACAGAGAGACAGTCAGACAGGTAGGCAGGCAGGTATGGAGACAAACAGACAGACAGACAGGTAGACAGAAAAAAACAGACATAGACTCAGACACAGGCACCGACGGATAGACAAGTATACACAGACACAGAGACAAAGAAATTGATAGAAAATTAAACGCCAATATTTTATTCTGTCAAATGAGCACAGCCCTTTCATTGACGTTACAGTTCAAATGTAACATTTTATCAGACACATGATAGTTTAAAGTGTACATCTTTCCACACACACACACATACACACACACACACACACACACACACACGCGCACACACACACACACACACACACACACACACACACAACACACACACACACACACACACACAGAGACAAACAGGCAGATAGAAAGATAGAGAAAAGACAGATAAACAGACAGACAGACAGACTGTCAGAGACAAAGACAAAGACAGACAGACAGATAGACAGACAGACAGACAGACAGACAGATAAACAGACAGACAGAGACAGAGATAGCTTAAATGTCTATGTTTATTGAGTGATTGAACAAAGACTTCACTGATATAACTTGTTCATGTAAAATAAATATGAACGTAAGTGTCAAATGTTTAAAATGCAAAGCCTTCGCGTCAGCTCTTTTGTATTTTGCCACTATGCATAGAGCCTGCATGGAGAAAAAAAAAACCAGCCTGTAAACAACCTTGAGTTTCAAAACGGACATACTGAGGGCGGAAATTGAAGCAAAATTTAGAAAGAGACATGGTTAGTTACCGCCAAGGACACAGAGAGTGTACAGGACAAGACACCTTTTTTTTTTTCTTGCCCTGTACTCTGTTTGTCTGTGTTCTTGGCGGTACCTAGCCCCCTCTCTTCCTGAATTTTAGTAAACAACCTTGGTTGGCTGCTTTAGACCAAGGACAGTTCTAAATGAAGCACCCCCCTGGTCGTACAGCTGCTTCTGTTCCCCCTCACAGCAGCATCTCTATCTGTAATGTGACCTGATGTCAGACTCCCACTTCTCTGTCTGGTTTTGTGTTTTCCTCCATTCCTCCATCCCCACCCCGCACTCCCACCCCCTGCCCATCCCGATAGCGTACTTCTCCCTGATTTACTTCAGCAGTGATGGGGGACTACGGGTCTAAAAAAAAAAAAAAAAAAAGAGAGAACCCCGTTATCATTCTGCCACTGTGTCAGACAAAGCAGGTTTTTGGCCCTCTTGGTCCTACCACACATTACTGCATGTTGCATTCATCAGATAGCTGTGATCGAAATGTGGGATGGCAGGAGCGGCTGTCCAACTTTGAAAAAAGAGACATGCTGATTGATTGATAAAATGATGGGAGGAGAGAGAGAGAGAGAGAGAGAGAGAGAGAGAGAGCACAAGGTATTTTATCACAAAAATTTAAACATTCTCAACATATGCAAATTACCTATGTCAAATCCCTTCTTCTTTTAAATGCTTTGTACAGATATAAAGCAAGGTTTCTTGCAACATTGTATTTTTTGACGACAAAAGACAGACTAACTTGAACAGTGCTGGGCGTCTATGATATTTTAACGGAATAAGTTTTTGTCGTAGATCTGCCAGAACAGGACATAAGAATACAAAATGAAGTTCATCTCCCTACCAGATTTACACAATGGACACAACAAATCATTTTTTGCATGGATATTATATCGTTGACGATGTACAGC
>JADBJO010004689.1:167500-172500 GCA_016801955.1 Conus betulinus
CTCCCCCACTCCACACCCTCTCGCTTTCGGTGTGTGTGTGTGTGTGTGTGTGTGTGTGTGTGTGTGTGTGTGTGTGTGTGTGTTTTTGTGTGTGTGTGTGTGTGTGTGTGTGTGTGTGTGTGTGTGTGTGTGTGTTTCCTTGTGTTTTACTTGTTATCTATCTATCATCTGCTGATTTCAGAAGATCGCAACCTAACCAGTATAGTAGACCAAGCTCTCTCTCTCTCTCTCTCTCTCTCTCTCTCTCTCTCTCTCTCTCTCTCTCTCTCTCTCTCTCTCTGTCCATCTGTCTGTCTCTCTGAATTCCTTATTTATTTATTTATTTTTCATATCATTTGCTTTTTTCCTATGCCAAGGAGGTGGCCATTCAGCCCATGTCTGTGCTTTATTCATATATTAGCACGGTGTTAATAATGAATAAATACATAAATGAATGAAATAAATGAGATAAAAACAAAGAAAAAAAGAAGTAAATAAATGAACACAAAAATAGATAACTAAATAAACACAAACTGAGCCTACTTGCATAACGTTTGGGGAAAGGATCATGAAAACGTGGCCTTTAGATGAATCCATGATATTTAGGCGCGGACCTGTGGTGCGGATCGGATTCAAGAGCGTATCCAGGATCCGTGTGACTTTGGCGGAGGTCTCTACTCTCTCTCTCTCTCTCTCTCTCTCTCTCTCTCTCTCTCTCTCTCTCTCTCTCTCTCTCTCTCTCTCTCCTCTCTCTCTCTCTCTCTCTCCTCTCTGTCTCTGTGTGTGTGTGTGTGTGTGTGTGTGTGTGTGTGTGTGTGTGTGTGTGTGTGTGTGTGTGTGTGTGTGTGACTGTGTGTGTGTGTGTCATGTGACGTGGCCTCACACCAAGACATGTGACGCTCCATCACATTTAGTCTCGTGATATGAAGCATTTTCCCCATGCCACAACTGAAAAGGAAGAATATTTATGTGGCTTGACTAGTGTAGCGGGCGTCCCAATAATTGTGAGGATTACTCAGTAAAATGGACAATGGTGGTCATTGGGTGAAAGTGACCACTGAGAGATAGTTTAATAAGGGCTGGTAAGGTGCTGGTCATGTGTTTTGAACACTGAGTATGCACTCACTAGGTGGGGGGAGGAAAGAATTAGTTTTAGGCCAGGAGATGGCCTAAAGACTCGAACCTGTCTGGACGTTGGTCAAGGGGTCCTCACCACTGACCAGTCATTACCAGGTGAGCCATCGATAATTGGGGAAAGGTACAGGGGAAACCTAAAGAAAAGAGAAAGAAAAGAATTCATATGTTGAATTGGGAAGCAGGTTACTTCCACGAACCTTATTCGTGTTTCAGCCCTTCACCCTTCACCCCCCGTCAGCTATTCCTCCTATGATGCTGCAACGGCATCTGTTTCTTAAGTGCTGAGACGGGTGTTTAACGATGGCCATGGTGTGGGGAACACACCGATAGTTCAGACCAGCAATTGAAGACCACGGGTAGAGTAGTCGTTTCCCCAGTGACTGGAGAGTTAAAGGGGCAGGCACTTTTTCTGATGCGGACAGCGCATCATGATGGGTTGGGGCGAGTGCTTTCTCTGACGCAGGTATATAGCATCATGAATGCATGAATGATTTATTCTCTCCCGGTCTGGATCTTGGGCCAATGTTGTGTAAAAGGCCATGACTTTATATTCTTGGAGGATGTATGTATTCTTTCTCCGGCAAGAAGGAAGAATCTAGTAAGAATATATTGATAGCAATTCGTAGCTTGATTTATCTTTCATTGTCGTTGATGCACTCTCGGCTGCGTTCTCTGTCTGTGCTGTAGACTGGACAGAGGGTTGATCACATCACCCCCTGTATTTTTGTGCATCCACATCCACGACATAAACGCGACTGCCACCCTCGTTGGCTATAAATAATTTGTAAATCAGCCGTAAAATTCACTAGTCGTGGAAGGCGATCGGGGGATTGCTATGTCTGATAAGAAAAGAATGTTGTTCACTCATAAAGCCTCTGGTCCTTAAGTCAAACTTTTTTTTTTTTTTTTTTTTGCTTTTGTAATGAATAAAACTATTTTGGGGTTCAATTAAAACGTCTTAGGTGTGTGTTCATATGTTTCACCAGAAGGTTTACCATACTACTGTTTCACTGATTTTGACCATGGAATTGCTTTACTTGAAGATTTTATGTGTGACTGCGTGCTTTCTGTTGGAGATGTTTATATCATGTTAAGTGGTGATATGATTGGTCGTACTTCGAATATTTGTCAAGATTTAGAAGAAATTGCTTTTCCTTTTGAAAACCAACCTATTAGTAACGGTCCATTACATGGACGCAGAAATTCAGAAGGTAATGTATTAAATAATAATGGCAAAATATAGCTAAATGTGTGCACTGCTTTGGATTTGTGCATTTTAAATGGTTTGTGTCACGGCGACCTCAAAGGTTGCTACACATATATATCTGAGAGTGGCAGCAGTGTGAATGATTATTTCATGATGTCATGTGATATGTTTGCAACACTTCTTCATGATCACAAGTTATGTGTCCGTAAACGTGTCGATTCTGACCACATGCCTTTGGTGCTGCAAAGTAATTTACATAGCGGAATCCCGCACTATGTAAAAGAACATTACGTGATTAGTTGGTTGAAAAGTATGATTGGAATGATACTTATGTTGACTTGTTTTATAATGCAATAGATTCGCCAGAATTTCAGCAAAAGATACACATGGCAATCAGTCTCATAAGATTAAAGTTGATAAAGCTTTATTTGTTTTTAACAGTTGTATAAAAGTCGCTGCGGAATGTATGAAGAAGAAGACTAAAGTAACTGAAAAAAAGCTGGCGAAGATTGGTGCGATAAGGAGTGTCTGTTAACTAAATGAAATGCACCTAAACTGTCAACCTAAGATCGTCGAACTATCTGTGCCGATCATGTCGAGTACTGTAATGCCAGACGCGAGCATAAACATCTTTTGAAGAAAAAGCACAAAGCAAACCATCTCCAGCTCCAAACCATCTCCAGCTATAGACAAATAGCAGAGAGAGAGAGAGAGAGAGAGAGAGAGAGAGAGAGAGAGAGAGAGAGAGAGAGAGAACACCACTCAACGCATTTTCACCTAAGGTGAGACAACTGCATTCGGTAGGGACACACTTGATGCACATACAAACTAGAGAGAAAGCACGTTGAAATAAAAGGCACAAACCAAACTCAATTATTTTTGATGCAATGAAACCCTAAAGAAAGATCATATGAAAAAAAAAATGATCATAATCCCACACATTGCTAGACTGGGACTGTAACATTTGTTGGACGCTCAGCTTCAGAGCATGAAAAGACGTGAGTGTGGCAAACGTTTGTGGTAACCACGCATTAGTCATTTTGGAACAAACATGGTAGCAAAGAGTTCTTATTCATTTTGTATTCCAGATAAACTCTCAGTACAACCAGTGTATCTTGCAAATCACAAAACGGACATTTTTTTTTTTTTTTTTTTTGATAACATCTCGATAGCGCGGGATTTACTGTTTATTCATTTATTCCAGTACCAACATTTTCGGAAGCTGATCTAACTTCAGTTATCGCAATATCAGACAAATAATAAAAAAAGAGGCATATGTTTCTTACCCGATCACTGTCATGTAATTCATCAGCTTGTCATGTATGAAACAATCAACCATGCGCTGTTTAAATAACAACATGAAACTGTTCACATCACCAGCCCCGCCAATTTATGCAGACTTGAAACAAACGTAAAAGAAGATTTACTGTTCCGCCCAACGAAAGAGACAAAGAAATCACAAGACAAGGTGAGATTCTCTTGTGATTTATTTGATTATTTCGTTCGGTGGAACAGCGAATCTTCTTTAAAGTCAGACTTTCCAAAATCCGTAAGCAAAGAAAGGCCGCTTTCCTGATTTGGCCCCCCTTTTTTCTGTAGATAATAATCGACCTCACTGTCACCCGCCATCTAATTTACGCTGATAACGAGTGCGTGCCTTGGAATTCTCATTAAAAACATCTGACTTGATTTAAACCAGAACAGTAATAGCGTTCATAGGACTACCAATATAAAGCGGATGTCTTCCAATACCGACACAGATCACCACGTTTGAGCTTCTAGGACTTACACTGATACATATTTCACAGGCAAGTACCGGACCGTTTCGACAGTTTGAAAACTACGTTTCCCTTAATTCAGAACCATACATCAACACGAGCTTGATTTGTGCAGTAAAAAGTATTGTTGTTTGTTTTTTTTACTGGTTGTATCATGTTACCAAGACTGCACATGCATCTGCCTTTTGGCCGACTCTGGGGACAAACCCAGTGACGGTGCGAAAAGATCTATTTACCCCTTTTTTTTTCTTTTCTTTCCTTTTCATTCTGTAAAATGCCAACAGTCCTGGACAACGCAGACGCTATGTTGATATCCACATCATTAGCTGCACCCTCAAGGACTGACTGCGAGTCAGCTGATGACATCTCTGAGTTAACAGAATCAGGTTTGGAAGCACCCCATTTCATTGCCTGGCAAAAATTACCTTTCCCGCCCATACCCCTGATTACCAGGTTTTTCAAATCACATTATTCTCGCTTCAACAAGAATACGCCAAGACTCTATTGTGTCCACCACTTCAAACTCTACCATTTAAGTTGCAACATGAGCAGGGCTAAATAAGAAATAGGCGGTAGCTTTGTTACCGTACTCAGACACACAAAAAGCGAAATTTCCATCAACAAAATCATTCAAAGAAGTAAACTAAAAGTACTACAAAATTCACTATACATGACATTTCAAAAGCTATTCATAGTTCCATCTTGACATGATCTGACCACACACACACACACGCGCGCTCACGCTCATGCACGCACGCACGCTCAATGCACGCACGCACGCACACACACATACACATAACTGTGCGAGCATTGGCATTTATGCACGTCGGTACACACACACACACACACACACACACACACACACACACACACACACACACACACACACACACACACAC
>JADBJO010004689.1:177500-185000 GCA_016801955.1 Conus betulinus
GTGAGTGTGGAGGAGGGGGGGGAGGGGGGCTGGAGGGAAGGGGCTTATGCAGATGCGCACACGTGTGTTCGGTTGTAAGTGTAAGTGTGGATGTTTGGGGAATGGGGGAAGGAGATACTGGGGGACGAGGAAGGTAAATGATGTATTAGAGGGGGATATTTCTATGCATGCAATGCGTGTGAAAGTTGTTTGAGCATTGTTGTTCTCTGTTTGCAGTTTGTTTTTGTGAGCACTCTGAATGAAAGAAAGATAGGGAGCATGTCGTTTTCGTTGTCATGATGAGGATGACAATGATGATGATGACCATGATGATGATGATGATGATGCTAAATGCTGTTATTCTATTTATTTATTTATTTTGCTATATTATCATTGTTGTAAGTGTTGCTGTTGTTTTTAAATTAGTAGTAGTAGTAGTAGTAGTAGTAGTAGTAGTAGTAGTAGTAGTTATCATCATTTTATTTTTGTTGTTGCTACTATCATCATCATCATCATCATCATCATCATTATTATCATCATTATTTTCATGATTACTACTTTCATTATTATCATATTATCATTATCATTATATTATTTATTGTATATTATCATTATTATTATTTGTTGTTGTTATAATTATTATTATTATTATTATTATTGTTGTTGTTTTTTTGTGTGTGTCATTATTATTATTTTCATTATTGTTGCTGTTGTGTTTGTGGCTGTAGTTGTTGTTGGTTGTTGCTGTTATTATCATCACCACCATCACCATCATCATCATCATCATCATCATCATCATCATCACCATCATCATTGTCATCGTCATCATAACTATCAATCCTTGTCCTTTAGAAATATCATTTTTCCCTTCTTTTATTTTAATAAGACAAAGCACACTTTTAACAGCACGTGCCGGTGTCTAAATGCATTTTTGGCGCCTAGTCTCAGTGCCGGATATGGGGCTGCACTGACAGAGGAACGGTGAAAAAAAACCTAGACGTCTCTTTCCACAGGGACCCCACACGTGTGATTCTTGGCCATCTGCCGGCTAGAATGGCGTGAGACGGAACCGCCGTTCCTGTGGGCTGAAAAAGGTAGCTCCGCCGGTTCAGGAGCCATTCTCGGTGTCTTTTATTGTGATTAACGTTGGGGGCAGTAAAGGCGGACTTGAACTTTGGGTTATTCCCTTCTCGCCCCGTGAACGGAACGCTAGGAAGGCACTGCGACAAGGGTGTTTGTGCTCTGTGTCTTGGAGAAAAGGAAGCGAAATTCAAAACTTTCACTCTAAAATCAATAGTTGTGCTGCTCCTGAGCAATTCCTCAACCATCATTGAAAGAGACACTTCGCCAATTAAGGCTCAAATGTGATAATGCAACCAAAGAATTGTGGAAGGGGAAGTTGACTTCCGCTCAGCCTAGCGAGAGGACGTGTTTCGTGAGCTCTCGCCGAGCATGCATGCTTTTCAATGTATGTTCAGTGAAATGGCTTAAGCTGGTCGGGAAAATTTAGGGAAACAGGTTTTCTGTGGAATGGTGACAGCGGGTCTTTTTTTGTAGTTGTTTGTTTGGTTTTAGTTGAAATATGTTTTTTTTTTTTTTTTTTTTTTTTTTTTTTTTTTTCAGAAGTAGATATCCCTAGGCACTCCTAACATGAACGGACAATAGTTTATTCTGTGGATGGAGACGTGCTGAATTTTAGTGCTGGTGCCTTGAACCTGTAGTAATATGACATCCACTGTGTCGAAATATTTTCCGGGGAAAGGGGGGGGGAAAAGATAATAAAAGCAAAAGGAAACCATCTTCTACCTCCTCAGCAAGTGACCTGGGTTTCAGTCCCACTGAAAGCGGTAAATGTAAGCAGGAGAAAAAGAAACAAAAGCACGACAGTGGTGAAAAAACTCGGACAGCATATGGAGATCAGCGAGTCTCTTCAAGAGATTAAAGATACCCTCTTGTCCACAAAAGAAGACATTCAGTTTTTTGAAAGAGGAAATGATGAGGCTCTCAACAACGCTGACTCTTCGTATTGATGTGCTTGAGGGGAGTGTGTTTGAACTGCAGACAAAAAATGATAAACTGTCTGGTGAACTGGATAAAGTGAGAGGTGAAAACAGTGAACTAAAAGACTTGCTTAAACAGAAAGAAAAAAGAATTAGCGAAAGTGAACGCGGATGTTATGACGTTGAACAGCATGGACGCCAGTGGGAACATAAGAGTGTTTGGTGTAAAAGAAAAACAAGGTGAGACGGTGGAGGAGTGTGCTAAACACAATGTGTGGACCCTTTTTAAAACAAAGGTTGGTGTGGCTTCGGTTAGTGTTTCCGATATTGACATTGCGCATCGCACGGGCAAGAGGGGTGAGAACGGAAAACCTCGCCCCATACTAGTACGGTTTGTTTTCTCGACGCACACGTGGTTTAGTGTTGTCCGAGAGACGACGATTAAAGGGAACAGGCTTTTCTCTCTCTGAAGATTTAACCCGAGCCAACTACCAGATACTCAAAAAAGCTGCAGACCATTCAGCCACAATGTCCACATGGTCTTCCAATGGAAGGATACTGACCAAACTAAAAAATGGTAAAATAGTCCGACTTGATGTGGGGTCAGACGTTGATTCAGTGCTTCAGAGGGAAATGAAATGAATGTTTTGTTGCCACAATTCGTGTTTTCGATTATATTTATTTTGAGTAAAATGTTTTCTTCATATGTATTTTTTTTTGTTATGATTTCCGTATGTTCATTTGATGCCCTATATCTCCCTTTTGTGCTTTGTGTAATGTTTAAAGTATTCATACTGTTACACACAGAATAGTTTGGAGGGAATTTTTGTGCTTTGTGTAATGTTTAAAGTAGTCATGCTGTCACACACAGAGTGGTACGGAGGGAATTTTTGGTTTTGTTTTTGTGCTTCTCCTACCTCTCTCCCTCTCCCTCCACCCACTCCCTCTCCCCTTCCCACTCCCCCTCCCCCACTCTGTTAGAGGTGGTGGCTACTTTTGCCCAGATACTTTGGATGATTCATTGAAAATTACGGTATCGTGTATTTAAATGATGATTCAGAGCGTTGGGGGATAGCGTGGAGGGTGGAGGGTGGCGCGGATGGGTCTCTCTCCCCCCTCTTTCTTTTATCTTTTTTGTTTTTTTTTTTTTCCCCTTTAAGTGATGAAATGATAAAAGAAGAGTTCTAATGTGGTTCAACCGATTTGAAGTGTGTGTGTGTGTGTGTGTGTGTGTGTGTGTGTGTGTGTGTGTGTTGTGATTTTTTTTTTTTTTTTTTTTTTTTTTTTTACTATATTTATTTTTATTTATTATTATTTGTTTTTTACTATATTTATTTTTATTTTTATTTTTTTTGATTATTATTACTGTTTCTATTTGACATGGTAGGCTGTGTCCGTGCCTGTTCCTTTTGGGCGGCATCACTTACCTTTCTGGTGCCACTCTTTTGTGCATTGGTCCATTGAAGCTTGGTGGGCTGTGCTTCTGCCCCCTCCCCCCTCTCCGCTCTACCCCCCTCCGCCCCCCCCCCCTCCCCTCCAGCAAATATACAGGTCTTCTTGGTATTGGCAGGGGCTGGTGCTTATTTCAAGCTGGGGTGTGGAGGGATATCTTTAGAATCCTTACCTTGTGTCTTTGGCGATGTGTGGGTGGGAGGGTGTATGTGTGTACTGTCTCCTTTTCTGTTCACTCAGCTTTGCTAGCTGTTACTTGTGAGACACGCACATTCTGGTAATGCTGAATTGAACTTTTACAAAAACCATTGTAAACGCTGTAACTGAACACGTATGAATGGCATACCACAATACTTCAAGTATTAAGAGAGGGGGGGGGGGGGGGGGGGGGGGGGGGGGGAGGGGAAGAGAAAAAATGGTCGTTACAGTGCTGTGTGATGAAGACGGTGTAATGAATACATGTTGAAAAATATATGCTCTTAACCTTTGCAATTGTTACCACATGTCATGTATAGACTGGTGTTTTATGCATACTTTTTCAGTCTCCTGCAGACTGATTTCCCATCTTCAGCCAGCTTCCAGTCCCCACCAGATTTGTCAGAATCCAATATCACCATGAGTTAATGTTTGTGTATGCGTGCATATCTATTTTCAGATGTTTATTCCAGGTCGATGCGTCTGTTATTACTTGATACATAATTATATTCTCTCTGTCTCTGTCTCTGTCTCTCTCTCTCTCTCTCTCTCTCTCTCTCTCCGTCCCGTGATCGTGTTTCTCTGATCGATGCATTTGGGAAATAAACATGAGCGAGTGTGGGAGAGGAGCTGTATTCATGAAAATTATAATATGTCATTCTAGTCAAAAGTTCTTATTGATCCGTAACAATGTGTGATTTTCAGTTTCAATTGATTGATTGATCTATCCATTTCTAGCGAGTGAAAAATTGTACAAACTGTTGTTGTCTTCGCTGTCTCGCTGGAATTTGTGTGGGAAATGCATGTAATTGACAGTCCTCGTTGGGATGCCGGGGGCTTCGGTGCAGGTAGCTCTCCCGCCTTCTGTCCCTCTCTCTGACTTGCCCTTTTTCTTTAGTTTTGTCTTCCTTTCCTGTCGTCTGCTGGTTTGGTTTTTTTTTTTTTTTTTTTTTTTTTTTTTTTGCTTTTTTGTGGACGGTTCTCCTGTCCCTGTTCTGGATGTTCTTTTTGTCTGTGTCTGTTGGCGGTTTGTGCCATGCCGTTTTTTTTTTTTTTTTGTTGTCTGGTGATTGGGTGGTGAGAATTGTGAACACTGTGGGGTTGGGGCTGGCTGTCCATTCTGCAGTGTGTGTTTGCCTAAATGCTTTTATTTATTTATTTATTTTATTTTTTTTTTTTTTGCGTGGTACCGTAATATTTATCATTCATATCTACGAATTCTTTAAAAAAAAAAAAAAAAAAGGAAAAAAAAAGGAGAAAAAAAAAAAAAAACCTGGGAGTGGTGGATTGTGGGGATTGCCTGGCGCTCTCGGCGCTGCCTGATGTTATTGGCCGTGGGATGTCAATGGCCATGGGATGTCAATGGCTTGGCCTCTGTGTCATGGGGTGCATTTTTTTTTTTTTTTTTTTTTTTTTTTTTTTTTTTGGAAATGATCCCCCCCCCCCCCCCCCCCCCCCCCCCCCATGATCTGGTTTGATTGTGTAGCTTGATGTGTTCTCTCCTGTGTGGGCGCGGGGTGACAGCCCTGGTGTGGATCTTCGCTGAAGGCGGGGCTGTGGGCGGCATGGTTTGCCTTGTAATCAACATTGTGCTTAACCGATTCACACACACTTGCGCACAGGCGCTGACCTCTCCACCCCTCCCCCCCGTACCTTTTTTTTTTTTTTTTTTTTTTTTTTTTTTTCCTAAACTCTCCCCTTCCTCACCCCTCTTTCCCACCCGACTGGCCACTATTCCGCTCCTCCTTTGTCCTTCCTTCTGTCCCCCATTCCCCCCCCCCCCCCCCCCCCCATGGCCTCCCTGTACGCCCCCCCCCCCCCCCCCCCCCCCCGACTCCCCGCTGTCCTTTCCGCCCTCTATCCCACCCCGTCGCGGGCGCATGTGTGTGGACCAAACATGCGAGGGCGGGCGTTGGCGCGCGCGCGTGCGCGCGGGAGCTCGCGCGGGCGCTCGGGCGCGGGCGCTCGTGCGTGCGCGGCGGGCTCGTGTGCGCGGGCGTTTGTGCGTGCGCGCGGGCGCTCGTGCGTGCGCGCGGGCGCTCGTGCGTGCGCGCGCGGTGGAGGCCGCGCCCGCGCGCGCCCGCGTGCGCGCGCGCGTGTGCGCGGGCGCATCCGTACGGGTGGGCGTGCGCTTGGGCGCGCGTGCGCGCATTCGCGCGTGGAATACATAAACTCACGCATGCGCGTATGAACATAATACTTACGGACACACGTGATGGGCGGAGGGGGGGGGGGTTGGTGGAATTCCAGCTCCGCTTTCGTTCTGATTTGGGTGGGTTCTGTTGTTCATTGGTTACGATTGTTGTAGATGTTATAGGTAGTTAATTTGTTGATTCAATTTTTTTTTTTTTTTTTTTTATGTGATGTGAAAAGATGTTAAATTTCAATTCTGCCCTCCACCCCCAACTCGCCCCCCCCCCCCCCCTCCACCCCCAACCCCCACACACTTTTTTTTTTTTTTTTTTTTTTTTTTTTTTTTTTTTTGTGGTCACCTTACTCCACGCTCACCCCGCCCTCGATATTGCGGGGCAATGTGTTATCTAGATGGCTTATGTTGGTTTTAATTTTTCATTTAATTGTTCTTTTTTTTTTGTGTGTGTTTTTTGTTTTTTTTTTTTTTTTTTTTTTTTTTTTTCTCCAGATCACCTGTGATTATTGCATGAATGTATTCGTAGCATGTAAAGAAAACGCTGCCTGTCCTTTGCTCCCGATAGCGATTGTCAACTAGATTAAGTACTTGTGTCTTTCTTTTAAGTGTCTATAACACTTGTATTCCTTTTTTGCTTGCTTATGTTTTTCATCTCTTTCTTCATTTGGTTGGTTGTTGGATGTTCTTGAATTTATTTGATTGATAAATACGAAAATGAATAATAGCTTATCTATTCTTTCAGTTAATTGTCAAGGCCTCAATGATCAAAAAAAAGAGGCGTGATGTATTCCATTACTTGAGAAACAAGAAATATTCCATTTATTTCCTACAAGATACACATTTTGAAGAAAAGATTGAAAAATACGTTTTAGCTGAATGGGGATATGCGGGTTATTTTTCAAATTACACGTCCAATTCAAGGGGGGTGGGAATATTGTTTAATAACAATTTTGAGTTCAAAGTCAAACGTGTCATCAAAGATAACTCGGGAAATTATATCATGCTACTTACTGAAATTCAGGAAAATACCTTTCTTTTTGTAAATATTTATGGACCAAACAGAGATGATCCGGAGTTTTATAACAACCTGAAACAAAAGATTATGAGCTTGGTATTGAGAATATTATAATAGCTGGAGATTTCAATTTAGTCCTTGATCCAGCAAAAGATTATCATAACTATAAAACATGTAACAACCCTAAGGCAAGGGAAGAGCTCGAAAACATGATTGAAGATTTGGAATTAAGTGATATATGGCTTTTTGGAATTTAATTCATCTCTTTTAAAAGACAACTTATATGTAAATGAGATAAATTCTGAGATAAGATCTGTTATAGATGAATATGCGATGAATGCAAATATTAATGATGTACCTGACGAAGAACTACGTTTTTCTGTTCCCGATGATACTTTTCNTTGTATGCCAGCACTGCTTTGGTCCTACTTTTATACACAGTATCACTTTGTCCTGATTTTGCCTACCAGGAATGCTTTTTCTTTTTTTTTTTTCCCTACCTTTGCCTGCAGCATTTCTTTGTCTTGTTTTTGCCTTCGCCCTACTTTTGCCTACCAGTGCTACTACTTCGCCCTACTTTTGGCTACAAGCGCTACTCTCGCCCTACTTTTGCCTACCAGTGCTACTTCGCCCAACTTTTGCCTACCAGTGCTACTTCCCCTACTTTTTGCCTATCAGATCTACTTCGCCCTACTTTTGCCTAGTAGTGC
>JADBJO010004690.1:0-17894 GCA_016801955.1 Conus betulinus
TTCCTTGCCACTGGGCCACAAACCCATCGGGCACACCTGTTGCATTTCTGTTCCAGACCCCCATTGTTTCTCACTTTCCTGTTTTTACCCTTGATTACTGTGGGACTCCCATGAACCAGTGAGTGAGGTGAAGGCAGGTCCATCTTTTAGTCACATTTTCTATTCAATTTGCTAAATTTGTAAATTAACCTTGACAAAGGCTTAGTCAGTTTATGAAAAGAAGTAAGATTTCAAACAGCGAACCTCCTGACATGCACCCTAGACAGACATCCGTGCTTACTTCAATTAAAATTTCAAGGCTAAAAACTATGCATCACAAAAAAATTCTTAAGATTTAAAACACTTTAAAAATGTGGTTTAACTTGATACATTAAGGTCAAATAAAATAATAAACAGATTTCCTTCAAAAAACTCTTCTGTACCAGAGTGAATCCCAGAGCTCTCAACAACATGGAGACAAAAAATTCAACACAGGACATTCATGGAGCTACACTTCAGATGAGTAAATAAAGCATGATTCATAAGTGCCATCCCCAGTCTCTGGAGACTACTTGATGACTCTCAGTCAGGCCAGGCTGAACCTCATATGACCAAATGATCAAGCAATCAGTTCTGAACTGATAGAACAGGCAATAACCGAGTGGATTTCACTTTAACAAGAAGAAACAACCCCCACTGATTAATGGCATCACTACTCTGCCCTCTGTGGATCATCTCTGGAAAGCCAAGAAAGAGATGGATCCTGACCATTGATTAAAAAAAAAAATGTAGATCCCATCCGAACTTGGAGGAGGATACTGTCTCCTTCTGTGCAACTTGAGCGGCATTATGCCCATGCCACTCTTTACAGCTCAGTACCCACATCAGAACCTGTTTGTCCCACCACTGCCCAGAAAACCGGCAATCCACAGCGAGTGGTCAGAAGAAAGTGATCATGGCACTATCCAGCAGAAGAGGCACTGCACTGCTGCCAAGTCATTTCAATAGAATCAGTGGTGCCAGACTACAATCACTACTTAGTCAGAAGCCAGCGTGAGAGACAGTCCCACTGTGGGCGATGCCACCACACCCAGTCCAGTGACAGTCCACTGACAGACACTTGCTGACACCAATGAACAATGATACCAATGAACATGCTGACACCAATGAACATGCTGATACCAATGAACATGCTGACACCATGAACTTGCTGATACCAATGAACATGCTGATACCAAAGAACTTGCTGACACCAATGACTTCAATACAAACTCACCAAGGGCACAAACATAGACAGGAAACTGAAATAGAGGTCACCTTGATAGTGCAGCAGATGCAGCCAAAGACATTAAAAATTTTGTGCAGATCCGTGAGGATCAGGATGAAGATGATGCTATGGAGTCCCTTTCTGGCCTGACACTGTGTGACAGGGCTGTAATCTGACAACGTACAGCGTACTTTCATAATACATTCCAGCACCAACCAGGCCTGAGAAGTACAGACACCTGCAGTGTTGGTCAGGAAACTTGACCAACACTCTCAGAGGTGTGTTTGTTAAGTGGATGAAACTCAACGGTGTATTTCTAGTCTTCCCAATTGAGCCCACAGCAAATTCAACTCTGGGTAGGAGCTTTCAGGGCAAAAATATCCCAAGTGATTCAAATTACACTTGCCCAGCTGTGACATAAGCTGATGGGTCTGCCATTCATGAAATCTCCTGGTCAGACATCGGAGATGATGCTTAAACCTTCTCTGAACAGACAGAATAGGAATAACAGGATGTGCAAACACTAAATGATAAACAAGCCCAGAGCTCTAAACATCTCTTGCATCATTTTGTAACCACATAACAGGTTCCACTACAGGGTCACCAGTGTCTGGCAAGTCAGTTGCAGCACAAACCAACTTCCCACTGAAACAAAGAAACTGCTCCTGGAGAAAAAAAAAAAAAAAAAAAGCGAGATGCTTGCACAAATACTGACAAGGAAGCTTAGTCATTAGGATATGAAAAAAGGAGACATCTTGCCCAATGTTAACCTGAGGTGGACTTACTAGCATACCTAATGTAAAGGTTTTTTTCAGTAATGTGAACCTAAAACCAAGAAAACAGAAATGAAATTTTCAAAATGCTCTCCTCACATGTAATGTTTTTACCCTTAAATGTGTGAAAACTCCACCCCTTTCCTACTACTACCCTACCTACTTACACATTAACCCAGATGTGACAAGGTTACCCAAAAAGCTGTCTTGTAGCCTTTCCCAAAAAAGTTTTCTCCAGTACAATTTCACCCTACACAACTGGACTCTATACATATTAATGCTACAAACTTAAGCCCCATGCATTTTATAGGGTACATGCAATTCATCTTGCATGATCTCGGCAAAATAACAAAATGTAACCAGTTTTCATGTAAACAACAGCTTTTTTCAAGTGTAAATCATCATCCTTTTAGAGGGAGGGGAGGGCGGGAACTGATCAGGGGGATGGGGAAAGGGAATCAACAGAATTTGGTTGCTTGTATCAGTCAAGATGACATTAAACACAGATGGCATTTTCTAACATGTACAGTAACTTTTCGAAACATTCTTCATCATACACACCGATTCCCAGACAAAAGGAGGCCATCTATGCATCTAATGCTGTATGTATATCACATGCTAATGAAACCTAGTTTTTGTGTTAAGACTGGGGATTTGTCATGAGCCATTTGTATCCCAACCCTATTCACACCAATTAACATTTGCACTAACACCACATACATTTTTCGACAGACCAGACGCACTCTCCATTTTCACACATGACCTGATTACATTACAAGGCAGATTTTGTTGAGCATGATCCACCCCAAACACACACAAGAGACCAGCAACAAGCAGTTCAATTAGTCCCTCACCCTGAGTAAGGCAGACACTTGCCTTGAAGACTGCAGGAAGAATGGAGACCGATCAATGTCTTCACAGGTTACTTACAAAGTCTTCTATTTACAGTGGATAACCTTCTTTCTTTATCCCCTCCTCGCATCATTTGACAACATCAACTGTGCTGCTGTAACACACATACACTAAAACAGCTGTCACATCCATGATGGCAAATGGTCGACATGTGTGTCCACACAGCAACTCAGCAGTGAAGGGTCACTGTACTTTTCAGGTTACCTGTCACACCGTATGGAAGATACAGCTGGAAACGGTAATCTCCAAACACGAGCACTTGTTTGAGTGTTCACAGCCAGCTACAGGGAGGAGTGAGTCTTCAACAAAACATCTACTAAACTAAGGAGAACATTCAGTGAACATGCAGTAGAATTTTCCTCTGATGGGAACTACACATGACCGATGACAGAATTAAACATCTGCCCACTTTCACGGTTGATTCAGAGCTTGTGATGTGAGGCCTTTGCAGTGACTGGCTGCCTTTACTGAAAAAAGTCTTCAATAGGTCATTCTCTTCCTCAATATTAGTGAACAGCTTCATTTTTAGTGTGCAAAAGAAGGGGAGGGCTGTAATGCAATTCCGTTTTCATTTTGTGCAGACTACCTACTATCACTAGTAACTTCAGGGTCAGAAGTGAATTTAGCATGGGGAGAATTTCGTTTATTTTGGCCTCACTATTCAGGCAGTGTCATGCATAAGCATGTGCCCCGGTGGAACACACACATTAATCTACAAAAAAGACAAAAGTATACATAGCTGTCAGAAAACAGGACAGATTTCAATACAACAGCCACAGCACAGTGTGCTCTAAAGGAAATAATCAGAAAATCACTCGGCCATTGCTCTTATTTTGCATTTGGACCAAATCTGGAATCGTGTTTTCCTTTAGTACAGGGATATAACTCCTGCCTACACCTGCACCACAGTAATGTATGCATAATTAAACTGAACTTGACCACAGTCACAATATCTCATGGAATAAACATGTAAACAGCTTCAAAGAACCAGACCTCACAATCCTGTGACTTGAATATTGCACTGTGTGACTTCAACATCACAACAGACTGAAAGACAGGTTGTTCTCTCCCCTAGGACAGTGTGTCACCACAGTATGACACATTTTCCTTTCTTGGCCCAATGAAGTGCAATTCTTTGGTCAGAAACCATTCCCCTGCTGCCATGGGACTGTTTTACACGCCTAAGTGACATACTTCCCCCACAGAACCTTGGCTTACTGTCTCAACCAGAAGACTGGTGGTAGGTCAAGTGGGGAGAAAACCAGTATCTTGCCTTTCACTATTACAGTTAGCTGGCAAATGCAGAAGGCATTTACTACTTCCTGCTGATGTGTCTGCACAGGCTGGCTCCCCAGCTGACAACAGATGGTTGGCTGTCTGCCACACACAGCTGACAACCAGATGGTTCGCTGCGGGCTGTCTGACACACACAGCTGGGCTGTGGGCTCAACCAGATGGTTCGCTGCGGCTGTCTGTCACAGCTGACAACCACACACACACAGCTGACAACCAGATGGTTTGCTGGGGCTGTCTGCCACACACAGCTGACGCTGCTGGGGCTGTCTGCCACACACAGCTGACAACCAGATGGTTCTGCTGTGGGCTGTCTGCCACACACAGCTGACAACCAGATGGTTCGCTGTGGGGGGCTGTCTGCCACACACAGCAGCTGATAACCAGATGGTTCGCTGCTGTCTGCCACACACAGCTGAGACCAAGTGCACAAGACCAAGCAAAGCAGACTGACCTCTCTGACCAGCAAACAAAAAGCTAGCATACTGGGTTATCTGAGAGGGCAGCCCAGACGACATGAACAATTCTCTCATGAGGCTTGGTGACATTTTTTTTGTGCAAAAGCTGCAGATTTCAATGCTGACTGATTCATCCAACTCTCAAGGGGGGAAGGAGATAATAGTAAGGGGGTGGGGGGATAATTTATCCACCTGCCACAGCGGCCTACAGACTGCAGTAATAGCAGGGTCATGGAACTAGCATGAGTAAGAGTATCCATCCCCCCACCCCCCCCCCCCTTTTCTTTTTTTTTCACCTCCAGCTTGATAGTCATGCTGTCCTCGTCATTGTTCTAGGTACTGTTGTTATTATTGAGATGCTATTACTGTTACTATTACTATTGATGATGATGTTATTTTCAGTATGATGATCTTTAGATTATCCCCTTCCGTATATGCCCCCTTCTCCTTTCCCCCCACTACCCACTCGATGTTCCCCTTTTCCCATTTCTTTCTTCGTTTATGTGTATGTGTATGTGTTATTGTTTTTTAAAAAAAATGCAATAAAATGTTTATATTACAAAAAAAGAGTATCCATCCTCAGACAGCTTTGCCTAAAACATTAGCATCATTAAAAGCTGCACTATGTCCTTAATAAAAGTTGCATTAATTCAGCTAAGCCATGGAGCCACAGCTCATAAACCAAACAGAGGAAGAGAAATGGACACCAAGCCATGCAGTGATGAAGAGAACACCGCTGAGACAGGCAGCCCTGACCATGGCCACAATTCATGGAATAGTCTAGCCAGCCAGGAGACTATGTCAGGTACAAATCAAAAACTAAGATTAAAATTCAAACCTTTTAAAGAGAAGGTAGGTCAAAGTGGAAAAAAGAGCAAATTCTGGAATATTGATACTAATCTCAACAATATATTATCACAGTCCATATCTTAATACGATTACATCAAATATATTGATCATATGAAAAATATTGATCTCATCTAAAAAGTTTGAAGTTACATTAGTTGGAACATCTCAGAACAAGGTCTCCATACAGTTTGCATGTAAATGCTCATGCCAAATGTCATATGAATCTCAGCAATCATCACATCTTTGCAGGAAGTTTTTCACTGTAGTTTAAATGTGATGTATGATGTTTTATCTTTGTAGTAAGTTCTTTACTATAGTTTAAATGATATACTATGTTTTATATCTTATGTCTGAATTAATGTTTTAAACCATTTTACTGTCCACTTCCCACTGACTTTGCTTTCTGCTACACACTGCAGATGAAATATTCCCATTTTTAAAAAATCAGTTTTCATAACATATGGACAATGAAATGTTGAATCATGAATCACATGGAATGGCATGTACCATGGAGCTTCAAAGGTGAGGTGTGTCAGTTTATGGCCTGCTATGAAAGTGTCTGCCCTTGATGAGGTATTGGTAAAAGGAGTCCATGCCAGCCCTCAGAACACTCCTTTTGTTCACCCATTCCCCTGTTTGGATGTTGATCACATGGCCTGAAAAACAGTGAGAAAGACTGCGATGAGCAACAATGTTGGCAACTTCAACAGCACAAACATTCTTCCACATCATCATCAAGATCACTTGTGAAATAGTTTCATCTTCTTGCATTTGCATTTTTCAACCCAAAACTGCTCCTAGTATTTATATTTTTTTGTGAAATCAATGGAATGCGGTCAGTTCACAACCCTAGTCTTGTGAATGAATTGTTTCCCACACCCCATACTACTGCTAAGATTTCACTGGACACGTCTCAGGAATGCCCATTTATTTTGGCCAGCCTTGACTTCAAACAAGGTTTCAATGTGTGAGGGAACTAACGCAGCACGTGCAGACAGCTGCGGAAAATAACGAACACCAGGGGAGACAAACAGAGCGGGCAAATACAGGCGAAACGTATGCCAGAGGGTGAAGGCTCATTTCCTGGAAAAAAAGGAAACAAACTGAACATTTTCTTTCTAAACACATGCACATGTGCATCCTCTAAAACCCATACATATGGAGACAGCATGAATATAAATAAAGTGGCAGGTTACTGACAGATAAATTTCAAGACATGTCCTATTTTTCCAACAACATGTCTGTTAGCATTTGTAGATATACCGATACATCTAGTTTCAGGTCCTCACTAACTTCCAACATGAGTGCATTGTGTGGTCTGAAGTCTTGCCTGAAAAACTGAAAGACAACTGGGCCATATAAAGATACAAAACATCTATTTTAAAGCTTGGCTTCATCTATAGACTATTTTCTTCAAGCAGTAGTCTGCCTGAATCTACATCAACTTGCCTGAATTCAGGCTTCAGACATATCCACAGGCACTTTTGTTTCAAATGTGACCAACAATTTGGTGTACACGCCTTTGCATCTCCTGAAATACATAATGTAACTCGATCTCTTCTTGCCAGCCTTCCTGAATACCTTCTCCACAGACTTCCAAACAGTGCTGTCAACCAGTCTTTAGATCCTCCAAGTCTGAACATGCAACACTTCTGCAACATGCAACACCACTTCTGCAATCACTGACTGGCGGCCAATCTGTCACAGTATCCACTACACATTTTCCACACTCTCCTGTGCTGTCATCTCAGGTTCAACATCAGACCATCTGTCTGAATGACATCCCATCTACACACTTTCTTCAACATCAGACCATCTGTCTGAATTACATCCCATCTACACACTTTCTTCAACATCAGACCCATCTGTCTGAATTACATCCCACCTACACACTTTCTTCAACATCAGACCATCTGTCTGAATTACATCCCCTCTACACACTTTCACATTAGTTCCCCTTTTCCTTTGACACTCGTCTCCTGCAACTGCCCACACTGAAAAATAACAAAGAGCAAAAAGTACTTCTTTTGTAAAGCTTCAGCTACATGGAACAAATTACTTCAGTCACTTGGAAAATCACATTCTCTCACCACATTCAAGACAGACTTAAAAAACATGTTTGTTCCAAATAAACAGTACATATGATACTTGCATGTATGAGATATATGAGCAGAGCTAAACAATTATCTTGCTTTTCACTTGCCCATTAGAACATCAGTGAACAAAATAACTTAACTTAGCCAGCAGGGTTTTGCACTTACCCTGACTTAATTACACACACACACACACACACACACACACACACACACACACACACACAGTGCTTCAGTATGCCATACCCTATTAGTTCGTTCCTATTTCCTTTTGTTCTTTCCTCATTTCCATTTCCTCATTTGCTTTTCCTGTCTCGTCATCCCAGGCTCTTCAGTGACATAACTCCCATGCAACTCTTTGCAACTCCCCAATACCACAGCTACACCCAGCTCATCCTGCCACAGCTCCAGCACTGCAGTCTGCTGGTAACACCCAACATCAGTCATGAGCTGACACATAACAGGAGACACTGCGTTACTACCACAGCTCCAGCACTGCAGTCTGCTGGTAACAACCAGCATCAGTCATGAGCTGACACATAACAGGAGACACTGTATTACTACCACAGCTCCAGCACTGCAGTCTGCTGGTAACAACCAGCATCAGTCATGAGCTGACACATAACAGGAGACACTGCGTTACTACTACCAGGTCACGTCAGTGGAGTTCAGTGGTTCATGTTTTTTTTTTTTTTTTCATTTTGTTTACAATTGTAGATTTTATTACGGTTTTCACTCTGCTTGTGCAGTCTTGTTTTTCCATCTTAACCGGATCAACAGCCTTGATATGAGCTGTGTGGTTGGCTAGGATATAAACGACACACACTGAACTGAATAGCAACAGATCCTAACATCAACCAAGCCCTGGAAATACACACACCTGCAGTGATTGTCAGGAAGAGAGAACCACAATCTCATTCATTCATGCATTCTTTAAGTTGCTGAAATATATGAGTGTGTGAAATGACTCCATAGAACACTAAACTACTGGTAGTAGTTGGTCGGGACTGAATACCCCACAAGCAAATGTCTCTGGCAGGACATAAATGTTCAAAACTCCCAGCCTCTAACATTAAACATTGTATCATAGAGACTGAAGGAGTGAAACAAGCCACACAAGTCTGCTACACAGCACATACACACACTAACACCTTCAGTCTCATCACAGTGTCACTACATGTGGACTACAGAGCTGGCAAGGCCTCAAAAGCAAAGTGTTTTGACATTTTAAGTGGGGTCATCAAAATTCCAGTGTAGCACTAGTACGTGATGCAACGAGTCAGACTTCATAGCTTTCAGTCACACTTTGCTTTTTGTTTTTTATTTCTGTAGTTTTGACTCGATCTACAAATAAATCAAAATGGCCAAAACCAATCGACAAACCAGCAAAATTGTGATTATCTTACAGATTTGTCTTCTCTTTTCTCTTCTTCTTCCTGAACTTGGCAATATTTTGATGAAACATGGCTGCTGCCTACAGATCTACAATGGCTGCTTATTTAAGTTGCCAGTATGTCTGTGAAGCAGTTTTTTTTTTTTATTTTTCAGTTTTTGTTTTTTGGCAAAGCATTCCATCACAAAATGCAGAAGTGTAACAATGTCAATGAAATCATACCAAGCTAAGCCAACAGTGTAGCATTTGGTAGCTCTGGGGACACGACATAAGCTAAGCCATGGAACCATAATGTGCCAGGTTTGCAGCTAGGTGGCTGAATAATTGAACAACAATTAACAAAAAAATAAACAGTGTCTCCTGCACCAAAATGCATTGGTCATGTATTAGAAATCTTGGATATCTGTGACATTTTAAACCACCTATCCATTCGTATCCACCCATCGAGGGCGACTCTCCATTTCATTTCCATGAAAGTCATTTTGGATGGCTTGTGTGTGGAGACATGAAATTCTGAACTTTCTGCTTCAGTTCTTGCAGATGTCATTTACTGTTTGCTTCCTAACAACCTGAAAAAAGTTTTAAAGCCTTTTTTTTTCACCTTGTGACGTTCATCAACAGTATGTAGTCTCTTAAAAAAAGACATCATTTTTCATTTCTAGCCAGGTATAAACAATAAGTTATCAGTTTTAACAACACAGAGACAAACATATTTTTTTTCACCCTGTAACTGGCATAAACAATAAGATGCCCGTTATAAACAGCACATGAACAGAGTCTGCTTAAAGTTTCTTTTTTTTTAAAATATAAAATGTGAAGCAATTTGTAATTGCAGTTTTGTTCTTTTTTGTTTACACCATTTTCATAAGCAGTTGAAAATGAGGGACTGCAGGTGGAGATCGAACCAAAATGAAGGTCAGTATCTGCCAAACCTCTTAGATCTTCTTCAGGCAAAATAAACAACATTCAGGACAACAAAAATGGAGAATGAGCAATTACTTATCTTACTGATTTCGGCACAAGATGGGAGTTGATTGAATTCAGCACAAGATGGGCGTTGATTTCATGCCCATCCCATCTTACGCTGATTCAGTGAGATATGTGACAGCTCATCTCTTCAGATTTGTTGTCCTGAGTGTTGTTTATCTTGCCTGAAGAAGACCTAGGTCGAAACGAGACATGTTTTGTCTCGTGATGCACTTGTTCATGTTTGGCAGATACAGTAGGTACCAGCAGCCTAAGGCAAAAACTCTCCCCAGACTGCTCTGATCCTAATGTTTTCATGGTTTTCACATTGCAAATGCTCCGTTGTTTGTGTAAGCATTGTTTTGAAAGAACTGCTTATTAATCAATGATGAAACATTTCTCTTATGAATGGTGTATATTGTCTGTATGCATAATGAGTGAGTCTTTTCTTATGATTTTTTTTTAAATACACTGGTAATTGGTGCTGACCAACCGCACGTTGCCGATACTTGGCAGCTGGAAAAAAGGGTTGGTCGATTCACGATCTTAGCTTCGCCACCCTATTAAGGATACAAGTTTAAAATATCAGAATTATTCCTTGGTTGTTTTCCTTTAATATGATATAAATCATGCTAATTTTGATGATAGGAAGTGTTTAAACATTTCTATTGAAAACTTTGAAGCAAAATTTCTACCTCAAATATTGCACCAAACTATGTGAAGCTTATATCCACTGGAAAGAGCTATTTTTCCTCTTTCTAATTTGATTGGTTATTTTCTTTTGCATCATGGGGAAGCACAGTTTTCACTTAAAAGAGCGACAGTCATTGGTTAACCAACTTTGGCTGTGATAAAAATGGGTGGAGTGTTCAACCAGCGAGGTGCACACCATGTTCAGTGCTATTCAAAACGATTGGTAAGTATCGACATTTAAAGTGATATCAAAACATATTATTAGCAAACATAGCATGCATAACAGCAGTCAATTTCATTAGTTTATGAATCATGCCCTCTGTTCTGCTTAAACTCGTACTGTGATCGACAGTGCTTCTTTCACAAGTTGCTAACACTCGTGCTTTGTTCAGAGTTGATCCTTTGTGGTCGAATTACTAAAATTCCAATCAGCATAATACCATACCAAGTCAGAGATTATTTTTAATAGATTCAGTTTGTTATGTTAATTAATTTTAGATTTTGATGACTTGTATTTACAAATAATGGGCTTACAAAATTAGAAATCATGAAACACATAGGGAGTTAACCAATGTGCTTGTGAATGTGGCGAGCACAAGCTAAAGGATCATGTTCATGGAAGAGATTCTGTTTTCGCACTGCTGTTGGTATTGAAAATCACTTGAATAAAAAATAAAAATTAAAAAAAAAATGAATAAGTGAATAAATGAATAAATAAATGCTTCACAGATCAGCCCTCCCCCCTCTCTTTCCAGATTATACAATAATCAAGAAAATGTTACACCAACTCCTATTCATTTATCTGTTTCATTTATCCATCTAAATTGATGAATAACAAAACATGAATAATTTATAAGCTTCTTTCTGCATTTCCTTGTCTGCAGTATGCGTAGAGTGATTTATCTGTGTACATGCATGTGGTAAGATTAAGATTAAGATTAAAATTATAGTCCCGTCAACAGCAGAGGTTATCTCAGGACTGTCACCACCCCATTAAAAACAGATTAAAAGAACCTATCCTAGGATTAAAAACCAACACGTTGAAATAAGATAAGACAATGTTGCCCACAGCCCAGCCGACCAAAGGGCCACACCAGGGCCGTCACCACGTTAAAAACAACTCACAAGGCAGTCATTCACACAATTCTTTAAAATACGTCCAAAAACACATCCAAAAGTTTTAAAAAAATCTTTCCACTGTAAAATCTCAGATCCGATGAAAAAATGTTAATCTCTTTCAAGAACTCAAAGATCGTGTCAGGCGGAACGTCTCTGAACAAGATTTTCATGGAATCTGCTGTAAAATGTTTGTGTCTCACATCGTGCAAGTCCCAACACTCCAAAAGAATATGTTTCATTGTGAGTGGAACATGACATGGAATGCACCATGGAGCTTCTTCACCCTTTAAAAGGTACGAATGGGTAAAATACGAATGGCCAGTGTGCAGCCGGCACAGAACTGTGTTTCTTCTTTACGACCACCAGACGAAGGTGGGAGGAACTCCTTTAGGTTTGGACGGATCTGAAAGAGTTTTTTATCCGTCTGTGTATTCCAATCCTCCTGCCAGAGGTCTCTGACATAATCGTTAATTTTGGGTTTCAGATCTGAGCAGGGGATAGGTGTGTTTGACAGATTCTCTCTTGTGGCATTCTTGGCCAAACGATCAACCATTTCGTTCCCTCCGCCCAACATGACCGGGAACCCAAGCCAGAATAATATTGTAACCCTCCACTTTCAACTTGGTCAAAAGTTCGAAAAAGTGTAAGAGTTCGGGATGCTGAAGGTTTCGGCCAGCTATGGCCTCCAAAGCTGACAGTGAATCCGACAGAACCAGAAAGTCCCTCTTCGTAGACTGCGAGATTATCCTCAGTGCCAGAACCAGAGCTGTAAGTTCAGCAGAGTAAGCAGAAGCGTCCGAATGAATATGTTCCAACCGTATTTGAGAGAGGAGCACCAGGGCAATAGGCTGCACAGGCCACTCCATCTTCAGACTTGGAACCGTCAGTGAAAATTTTCTGATAGGATGGGAATTCTGAACAAAGGTCAGCATACAACGCCTTGTATGCCAGAGAGCTGGTGGACTCTTTGCGAAAAGCTGCAAGATCAAAACGAACTCTGGTGGTGTGAAAAAGGTCCACGGAGGTTGATCTGGAAACTTGGAAAAATCGGACACAACTCCTAGGTCTAGACCTGCATTCCGCGCGTGAGGCTGCATACGAAGACCAAACGGCGGAATACAGTTAGGGTTGTTTTCAAATTTGCTTTGGAACTGAGGGTCAAAGACACAGTCATAGGCAGGGTTCTCCGGTTCCGAGAGCAGTCTGATATAATAGTTCAGAGACAGTTTCAGCCTGCGGTTGGACAGTGAGGGCTCACCTGCCTCTGCGTACAGGCTGTACACAGGGGGTGGTGCGGAATGCTCCAAGACAGAGACGAAGACCCTGATGGTGAACTGGGGTCTAGGACTTTTAGATACGAGGCTCTAGCGGCGCCGTAAATGATGCTGCCGTAGTCCAACTTGGATCGAACTAACGCCCTGTAAAGATGGAGAAGTGTGCGTTTGTCTGCACCCCAATCCGTATGAGCCACTACACGGAGGATATTCATGGCTTTGAGGCACGATGTTTTCAACTTCTGAATATGGGCTTTAAAATTTAACTTTTGGTCAAAGGTAACACCCAAAAATTTGGCTTCTGTGACAGCAGGAATTTGAGCCTTATCTATGAAAATTTCTGGTGGTGGAAAAAGTTGTCTGAAATTGTGAAAGTGGATGCACTCTGTTTTAACGGATGAAAACTTGAACCCATTCGACTGCCCACTGTTGGATTTTATAAACACACACAACTGGAGTTGGCGCTGTACACCAGCGAATGATTTCCCAGATGCATAAAGGGCGAAATCATCAACAAAAAGAGAGCAATCTGAACCTTGGTTGACAAAATTGACAATTTCGTTTATTTTTATACTAAAACAGGGTGGAGAAAGGATACTGCCTTGTGGAACACCCCATTTCCTGCTTATGAATTTCTGATAATGTTGTCCCCACACGGACCTGGAAGGATCTGTCTGCCAAAAACTGCTGTATGAACACTGGGAGATTGCCACGGAAACCCATCCGATGGAGGTCTGACAGGATTCCATACTTCCACGTCGTGTCATAGGCCTTCTCTATGTCGAAAAAAAAAAAATGCAACAACATGCTTTTTTTCTCTAAAAAAAGAGTTTCGAATGGTGGTTTCCAATCTGATTAAATGGTCCATGGTAGAGTGATGCTTTCTAAAACCACACTGTTCCATGGCTAAAAGCCCATCAGTTTCCAATTTCCATGAGCCTACCATTTACCATTTTTTTTTTTTTCCATCACCTTACAAACACAGCTCGTTAAGGCTATTGGACGATAGTTGGTTGGGTTTGAATGATCCTTCCCTGGCTTCGGAATGGGAACAATTTACGGCCCTTTTCCATGAAGCTGGGAAAGACCCAGACGTCCAGACATGGTATAAATTTGAAGCAGAATGTTAAGACCTGAGTCAGGAAGGTGTTTTAAGAGTTGATAATGTATTTCATCAAGACCAGGAGCGGAATCGTGACACGCCTGCAAGGCAGACTTCAGTTCATTTAGATTAAAGGGCAAGTTGTAGTCTTCTTGATTGGGTGAGGTAAAGTCGAGCTTCTTTTTTTTGCTTGCGTTTTTGATCTTTTTAAAAAGGCGGCAGATTTTTGACTAGAGGAGGAGTTGGTTTCTATGGTGGAAGCTAGCAAGTTAGCCACAGCTTGTTTGTCAGTGATGAGTGTATCATCAAGTTTTAAATGGTGGACTGAAGGGCAGCTGTTCTTGCCCCTAATTTTTTTTTACAACTCTCCAGATTTTTTTCTTGGAAATGTTTGATGTAAGCGAAGAGCAGAAATTTCTCCAAGATACTCGTCTACTTCCTTTACAAACAAACCTCGCCTTTGCTTTTTTCCTCCGATAAGACTGAACATTCGGGGCCACAGGATGCTGAAAAAACTAAACGTTGGCCCTCTTGCGAACATTGCAAGCATTCTTACAATCCTGGTTGTACCATGGCGTACCAGGTAGTTGTGCACCTGGTTTTGTGAGTGGGATGGTATCTCTCGCACATGATAACAAAATATTTGTAAAGGACTCCGCTGGGTCTTCTGATCGGAAAACGATTTCAGCATCTAGCTTATCAGTTACGGCTGAATGAAAGAAATCCCAATTAGCCCTTTTAAAGCGAAAAATACTGAGGAAAACGAAACAGGTTCCTTCAAAACTGGAGAAAGTATTACAGGGAAATGGTCGCTCCCGTGCAGATCATCGTGAACTGACCAATCATAGTCTAGAACTAATGAAGGATCGCACACTGACAAATCCAAACACGAAAGGGTACCATTTGAAGAGTGCATGTATGTTGGTGATTTGTCATTCAGACAACACAAGTCCAGTTCATTAAAGACCTCTTCCAGCATGAGACCCCGAGGTGAGGAATGTGAGCTACCCCAAAGGGGGGAATGCCCGTTGAAGTCTCCCTCCAAAATGAAAAAAGGACGCGGAAGCTGATCTATTAGATCAATGACTTGTTGCTTGGATATTGTACCAGAAGGAGGACAATAAATTGAACAGACAGTTATTGTTTTACTGAAAGTGATCCTGGCCGCAACAGCTTGTAATGGGGTATTCAAGTTTACTTGGCTGAATAATAGAGATCGGTGAATAAGAAGGGAAACACCCCCAGTGACACCATGGCCAGTATCTGTAGGTAAAGCAGGAAAACCTACTGAACTAAAGCCCGCCAATGAAAAATCTTTTCCTGGTCTCAACAATGTTTCCTGCAGCGCAACAACACTAGGTTTGAGGCCAGAACACAACCGCTGGAGTTCCTCATATTGGGCATTAATGCCTCTTATATTCCACTGAATAAGGGCCATGACAATAAAAAAGAAAAAAAAAAAAATTACTCCATCTCATTGTCCTCATCACCTTCGATCTCCAAAGGAGAAAAGCGATTGGAAGAAGGCGATGGAGATACCACCTTCCTGGCTGACAAAGGACGGTACTTATTTCCACCCCCAGATGGACGAGGTGGAAGAGGAGGCTTCATCAGAGGTCGACTTCTGGAGTGTTCCCCAGACAAAGAGGCTACCTGTGCAGCCTTCCCAGAGGATCTGGGGTTGGAGGAAGGGGGCTCAGACCCTCGAGGAGTCCGGGGGGAGGTGGATATTGAGCCTCCACCCAAGGCACTGTTTGCATTTTTTTTTTTTTTTTTCACTTTCTTTCTGTGCACGCCGAGGCTCCTGTTGCGTCTGTCGATCATGATGCTGAGAGCCAGCCTGAAGTTGAACAGTCTCAGTCTGAACACCAACACTGACCATGCTCCCCTTGGCGACATCAGCATATGACTTGCTGAGGGGGACTGTCTCTTCTCCACAAGTTTTTTTCGTGCCTCAAAGAACGAGATTCGATTCTCCGTGCGTACCTTCTGGATCTCCGACTCGGTGCGCCAAACTGGACAGTCCTTCGAGAAGGCAGGATGGTTGCCTTTACAGTTGATGCAACAGGGCGGACAATCACACGGACCTTCATGCATCGGTTCTGAGCACTTGCCACATGCCTCCTGTTCTGTACACCGGTCCTTAATGTGTCCATACTTCTGACATTTGAAGCATCGCAAAGGTGAAGGAATGTACGTGGCGACGGGAACCCTCAAATATCCGACCTTCACAAACACAGGGAGAGTTGGCGTGCAGAAAGTTAGGAAAAAAGTATCTGTTGGCACACGGTCTTCTCTCTTCGTGCTAAAACCCGGTGGACGTGGGTCACACCCTGGGAAGCCAGTTCTGTCTTTATCTCTAACTCCGAAACACCTCTCAAATCACGGCACCTGATGACGCCCTTGCTGGAATTCAATGTCTTGTGAGGTGTCACTCTGATTGGCCTGTCAACAACGTCGTCGACTTGAGAAGCAACTCAGAATGCTTTTGCTTTGCACATTCTATCAAAAAAGAACCGTTTCTCAGCCGTTTCATCGATTTGGGTACACCGGAGAGTCCTTCTACTCCTCTCGAAATTGCGAAAGGACTCAATCCATTCACCCCACAGAGTGGGCGAGCTTCGTCCACGCCTTCCATCACCAACCAACAAGGCCAAAATCCCGATACTGTCCTTATCTCATCATCCGAGTCCGAGTCCGAGTGTGATTCTGAGGAACGATTTCTTTTTCTTTTTTGTTGGGAATGAGCCATAGTTTGAGTTTTTTAAAGTTCATCCCTGCCTACCCACCCACCATGGAGTCCAACAAGGGGCCAGGATCAAGGGGGAAACCAACTCTTGACCCCCTTCCAGGTTTCAGCAGGGATATACACCAGATAGAAAGTAACTAACCTATTCCACCAAGATCATGACACACCGCCGGGGACAGACGGTGAACACTTACAAGGTTTCCAAGGCCAGCCAAGAACTACCCAGTTTGACCCAACCTCACGTAGAGGCAGCCGATTGACATACACGGGCCAATGCATGCCACCTGTCTTAGAGGAGGTCCGAGCCAAAGTGATGTGTTGAGAGCAGCAGGCTCTCTCAATCACCAGGATCTCATTCCCCCCCACTTACAGGATGCACCGCACGGCAAACACGGTGGGTCTGAAGAAGACCGCAGAGAAAAGGAGAAGTGTTCCAAAGAAGGCTTGTAGGTAGATTAAAGTACAGATTAAAGAGCCGGGTAGGTAGAAACTAGACGAAACAGAGGCTGCAGTTTCTGTGGGGAGACTTTATGGGGGAAAAAGAGATTGTAAAAGGACACGGTAGGCAGAAAAATAGGAAAGATAAGAAAAAGAGGTGGGCTCAGGTTAGTCGAGAAACACCCCCGCCACGATTGCAACATGCCTTTCTGGCAACTGGATGAGGGAGAAGACAAGAAATTTTATGGCCTGTAGACAATTTCACTGACAAGTAGGAAGACATGCAGTTTGAAGTTCCAGATTTCAGTTTGAATTTCAAAGACATTAGGCCTGGCATCCCTGCAGCAGTGGTGTATGAAAATAATTTTTATGTTGGTTAAGTGCTGGTTACCATCAGTGACTCCAAGACAGTCATCACTTTCATGTCCCAAAGCCACCAGAAAAGAACAATCTTTAAATGACCTCAGCCCTCTAAAAACACAACAGTGATGCCAGGTTTGTCATTACCACTAACTTGACTAGGACAACTATCTCAG
>JADBJO010004690.1:18341-30841 GCA_016801955.1 Conus betulinus
GGACATCCTCAAGGCCACCTGGATGCACCCTCGCTCCAGACACTGGCCCTTGATCGACTGTGTGATCACTAGGCGGCATGACATCCAGGACGTCCACATCACAAGAGCAATGAGGGGAGCAGACTGCTGAACTGACCACCTGCTGCTGAGATGCAAGCTGTCCATCTCCATCGCTAGCACTCACAGACGCCAGACAGCCGACATCAAGAAGAAGCTGGATGCCCAGAAACTGAATGATCCAGCAACAAGGGAAACCTTCGTGACCGACCTTACGAACCAGCTCAATAATTTACCGGATGAAGCTGACTTAGAAAAGGCCTGTGTAAACTTAAGAAATGCGGTCTACGTCTCTGCCAGCCTGTCTCTTGGGCACCCAAAGAGGAAACACTAGGACTGGTTCGACAGCAACAACACGGAGATCGGCAGACTGCTACAGCAGGCTCACATAAGCTGGCTCAACGACAACGGATCAGCAGCCAAGCATGATCGTCTCAAGCATCTCAGAGGCAAGGTCCAGGCTGAGCTGAGACAGATAGAGGACAATTGGTGGAAAGAGAAGGCTGCAGAGTTACAACAGTACTCTTATGAGCACAACTCCAAGAAGTTCTTTGTAGGCCTAAAGACTGCTTAAGGCTCCTCCTCCAACGCCATGGCGCCTTTACTAACAGCTGATGGCACTCTGCTCACTGAGAAGAGTGACATTGTACAGCGGTGGTGTGACCACTTCAGCCAACTTCTGAATAGACCATATCAGATCGATCAGCAGGCGTCCGGGACACATGCCCCAACGTCCAGTTTTGACATCGCTTGACGACCTACCGACTAAGGAGGAAATCCGAAAGGCGATCAGCAGCAGCTCCAAATCGAAAAAAAAACACCGGGCCGTGATGGCATTTCCTCTGAGATCTTCAAGGTTGGTGGAAAGGCCTTGGTCGACAAGCTAACTGAGCTGATGCAGCAGTCCTGGGGTGAGGGGAGCAGTACCACAAGACTTTAAGGATGCCAACATCATCCACCTGTACAAGAACAAAGGTGGCAGAGCATCGTACGACAACCACAGATGCATCTCACTGTTGAGCATTGCAGGAAAGATTATAGCCAGTGTCATCCTGAATCGCATCATACACCACTTGCTGGACGATATCGTCTCCGAGAGCCAGTGTGGCTTCAGGAGCAACAGAGGACAATTGACATGATCTTCGCTGTTCGCTAGCTGCAAGAGAAGTGCCGGGAACAGAATCAGAATCTCTGCATCCTCTTTGTGGGACCTGACAAAGGCTTTCGATACCGTCAGTCGCGAGGGTCTGTGTGGGATATACTGTCCAAACTTCGCTGCCCACCAAAGTTCGTCAAGATTAGACGATCCTTCCATGATGGCATGATGGCTCGCGTAGTGGAAAACGGCACTGTTTCTGACCCCTTTCCCGTGTCAAACGGAGTGAAGCAAGGATGTGTCCTAGCACCAACCCTGTTCAGCCTCGTGTTCGCCACAATGCTGTTCTCTGTTCTCTCCAGTACAACTCGGGGATCACTGTCCACTACAGATGTGATGGCCGCATCTTCGACTTAAGGCGCCTGAAGGCCAGATCAAAAGTTCTTGAGGCCCTTCTGAGAGACTTCCTCTTTGCCGATGACTGTGCACTCGCAGCACTCAACGAACCAGACCTGCAAGAACTTGCCAGTTGTCTGTCTGCAGCAGCAAAGACCTTTGGCTTGGCGATCAGCCTGTGGAAAACAGAAGTGATGCTCCAACCAGCACCCGGCCTCTCTCCTCCAGAACCAAAGATGGTGATCGAGGACAGGACACGACCCTACAATGTTGACAGCTTCACCTGCTTGGGGACCTGCTTGTCTTCATCATGTGGCTTGGATAAAGAAGTGTCGAACTTCGGCAGGCTTTGGAACAGAGTGTGGGGAGAGCGTGGCATCACTCTAAGTACCAAGCTGGCAGTCTACAGAGCAGTCGTTGTCACCTCATTGTTGTTGACCTGGACACTGTACAGGAGACAACTGAAGACTCTGGATCAGCTCCACCTCCGCTGCCCTGCGTAAGATCATGGGCATCTCCTGGGTGGACAGGATTTCCAACACAAAAGTGCTTCGCAGAGCGAAGATGCCTGGTATCGAGGCGCTGATCATGAAAGTGCAGTTGAGGTGGGTTTGGGCATGTGGTACGAATGGACGACAGGCGACTTCCAATAAATAGTCTTCTTCCTGAGCTGGCAGCTGGAATAAGGAACAGTGGGCGGCCATTCACTCGACTTCAAGACTGCCTGAAAGTATCACTGGCTTCCTGTGGCATCCCGCTTCAACGCTGGGAAACACTTGCCACAGACCGCAGTGCCTGGCGACTTGTTGTCCACAAAGGAGTAAATGGCTTTGAAGAGAAACGTTAGCAGGAATTGAACCAGAAGCGCCAAGCCCGCAAAGAGAGGAGACCTGACCCAGTGACAGCTGTCGCATGCCCAGAGTGTGGACGTATCTGTGTGTCCAGCTTTGGCTTGTGCTCACACATGCGGAGTCACTGACGTCTTCGTCGACCACGATGGACATCCATGAATTATTATTATTATTATTATTATTATTATTTTTATTATCATCATCATCATTTGTATTATTAGTATTGTTGTTGTTGTTATATTATTGATATTATTATTATCATTATCATTCTTATCATTAATCTTATTATTGTTATTATCATTACTATTATTATTACCATTATTATTTTTAATATATATCATTACTATGATTATCATTATTATTATTGTTGTTGTTATTAATATCATTTATGTTCTTCTACTTCTTCTTATTCTTCTTCTGATGATGATGATGATGATATCATCATCATTATTATCATTGTTATTTGTGTTATCAATATCATTAATGTTCTTATCACTATTATTATTATTATTACTATTATTATTGTTATTATATTATTATTATTATTATTATTGTTGTTGCCGCCGTTATAAATACCATTAATGTTCTTATCATCATCGTCGTCGTCATCGTCATCATCATCATCATCATCATCATCATCATTACTATTTCATTATCATTGTTGTGGTTGTTTCCTGTTATCCCGCCCATATAGATATCAGTATCAATAGGACTATATTCCCATCCTCTGGACATTCTCTGGAAATAATTCCAACTTCTTGGAATTCCATCTTTTGATCGTGATAGTACTATCCTCCACACTTGCTGCCCCTTGAATCCATTTACCTTTCTTCAATTTTTGTTCCTACTGTTGTTGTTGTTTGTGGTGGTGGTGGTGGTGGTGGTGGTGGTGGTTTGTTGCAATGTGAACACGTCAGGTGTTCAGTCGCAGTCACAGGACAAGGTACGGGAACAGCAAGTTACATGGAACCTTGTCGAGTCTGCAAATTCTGTTTGCTCTCACGTGTGTTCTTATAATCCTACTACTGTTTTATATCACACTGTCATCATTCTTTCCTTCTTTCCTTTCTTTCTTCTTGTTATTATAAATGTCATTTCGTCATCATATCAGCAGCAGCAGCAGCAGCAGCAGCATCGTCATCATTATTATATCATTATTATTATTATTGCTATTATTATTACTACTACTATTAGTATTATTATCATTACCATTATCACATTATTATTATTAGTAGTAGTAGTAGTAGTAGTAGTAGTATGATGATGATGATGATGATGATGATGATGATGATGATTACTACTAACACTATCATTATCATCATCGTCATCATCATCATCATCATCATCATCAGTAGTAGTAGTAGTAGGAGGAGGAGGAGGAGGAGTATCATTATTGTTGTTGTTGTTCTTCTTCTAATCATTATTCTCATTATCATCATTCTTGTTACTATTATTATCAGTGTTAGTATCAGTATTAGTATTATCGTAATCATTATCTTTTCATCATTATCATTCGTAGTAGTAGTAGTAGTAGTAGTAGTAGTAGTAGTATGATGATGATGATGATTATCATCATCATCATCATCTTCATCATTCTTCTTCTTATCATCATCATCATCATCATCATCATTATTATTATCATTATTACTATTACTATCATCATCATCATCATCGTCAATATTGTTGTGGTTGTTTCAGTCTAATCGACGGTGTCAGATTGCATTAATTACTGTGGAAATTTTTTTCAAAATGGAGCGACAGATGGCGGAGAACGAAGCAAAATTTAGAAAGAGAGGGGGTTAGTTACCGCCAAGGACATTGACAAAGCACAGGACAAGACACGATGCATTTCGACCTCTTGGGTCTTCTTCAGGCAAAAAAAAAAAAAAAAAAAAAAAAAAAAAAAAAAAAAAAAAAAGATCACATTTAACATTTAGAACAGTACAAACAAAGAACGAAGAGAAACTTATCTGGTGCCCGTGTGGTGTGAAGAATGGCCGCCAGAAGGCAACGGGAAATGTTTACGCTGCGTTTGGTCCTGTTGACAGGTACGCTCACACGTGGAGATGGATTGATGGGTCGGTGGCCTACAACTTCCATCACTCGTTCGGTCAAGTATGCACCAGAAGCTTAGTGCGCTTTTACTTGAAACGACGCCGGAGAGTGACCACGGAAACCTGCACCGATCGTCAGGAAATGGTCAGTCATGACAAGAGGAACAAGATACCGAGTGAGAGATGCGTTAGGAACTGTGGAAGCTAAAAGCTGTGTATGTGTGTGTGTGTGTGTGTGTGTGTGTGTGTGTGTGTGTGTGCGCGTGCGTATGTGTGTGTGTGTGTAAGGACCATTCTGCATTCAAAATTCTTTGACAACAGTTTTAAAGGCTGTCCAAAGAAATAATGTAGGTGAGACGCGCCAAATGATCCCTTTATGTCCACGCTATAAAGGGGCAGTCTACCGATCTTCATTACACTTTTGGTATTGTTTTCTTGTCTTCGAGTCTCCTCAGTCTTGCCCTTAGATCAGCTTGAACTTCAGCATAAATTGTTCATGGAGTGCTACCTAGTTCTGTATAAATGCGTTGGTTTTACTTCCACTAAAAAAAAAAAGAAAAAGAAATGAAGGGGGGGGGGGGGGGGGGGGGGGGGGGGGGGGACAAAACGCTTCTGGATGTACTGTACGCCCCGTTTATAGTAAAGTCGAAGGGATTAAAGCTGTTCCTCTACTATAACAGGTTTTTCTCATAACCAATGTCATCGGTTATAACACAAGTTTTAATGATTCTTTTGTCTTATCCGAGCTTTTTTTTTTAAGTCGAAGCTAAAGTCATTGAAACTTAAATAGGCAGCAAAAGAGAGAAAAAAAAAAAAAAAAAGAAAAGAAAACCTAATACATCGGTTTCAGAATCGTATATCCACGGGCATTCTTGAAGACTGAGTCGGCTGATATTTTATCCCTGGTCACGTCCAAACGCCTTGCCTAATTATTGCCCGTGTTGTGAAGACTGCTATCTAACCAGCCGCTGTCTTGGTCTCTTTAGTTGCCTGTTTGCATTGCAGTGGACCGACAAAAAACGGAATCTTGTGTCAACTGCGCGTAACCTCCGCGGAAAAAAAAAGAGAACAAAGGGGTCACCCTCCCAACCAATTCAACCTGACAGCCTCACCTGCGCCTATCGTAAGCTGCCGATTTGGACACGTGACGCACGTGACGCTAGCCTGTGACCTTCTCAGTCGATGCTCGAAGAAAGTCGAAAGCAGAGGCCTGTCCCTGACTGCCACGTGCAGGGCGTCTGACGCACTGACCGCTCCGTATTTCACGTGTAGGACAGTGGAGCAGTATATTCCTTACGGTCTGGTGTGTGACTGGACTCAAGACTGTGGGGACGACAGTGATGAATCGTTCTGCCGGTTCCCTCACTGTGAAGAAGGCACCTTTGACTGTGGCCATGGACAGGTTGGTACTGCTCTGTGTGTGTGTGTGTGTGTGTGTGTGTGTGTGTGCCTTTTCCCCGTTTACCCTAAGTCCACATTTTTCGTTCGTTTGACAGTGGTGTTGACAACAGTTTATGTGTATTGAATTTTGTATTATCACGTTATTTCTTTGTTGTTTGATCTTGTTCTTGTTATACGTATTTACTTTGATTTGTTCTGAATTACTTCTTCCTTTTGCTCCAGGGCAGGGTGGAAAAAAAAAGTATGTATATTGCTTATCTCATTACCGTGGTTGAATACAATTTCGTGTCGTTCTGTTTCGTTTCGTTTCGTTCTCTCTCTCTCTCTCTCTCTCTCTCTCTCTCTCTCTCTCTCTCTCTCTCTCTGAACAGCTGTATGTTTGTTTGTTTCCGTATAAACATAGGTTTATTGTTTTTACACCCCCAACTCTAATCATTAAAAACACTGCTTTATCGTTCATCTCTCAGCATTCGTTGACACAGCCATGTTGTGTTCAATTAACTTCAATCGTCAGCGTGTTCGCTACGGGGATTTTCCTCATTGAGCTTACGAAACATCATCAACATATTCACTTCCAACATCAAGGGCTTTTTTATCTATTTAATGAATTTATCGATTCATTGATTCATTTGTTCATCAATTCATCTATTTAATTCTTGATGTGTGTGTGTGCGTGAGGGGGTGGGGGGGGTGGGGTGGCTGTTTTTCACACACACACACACACACACGCGCGCGCGCGCGCGCGCGCGCGCGCACACACACACACACACACACACACACACACACACACACACACACACACACACACACGAGGGTTAGCTAGTTTATTGTGTTTGAAGTATTTGGTGATAAAAAGGCGTTTTTTTCAGCCTGGTCTTTCGGCATACTACTACCCCTTTGGAAAAGATAAGTGAATGTATAACGATCTGTAGTTTGCAGTGGCTGCATTATGTTTAGGTATGTCAGCCGAAACTGGAATTTTCTTGATTTGAATAAAAGTTCATTTCTTGTGTGATATGCTACAACAAAGCGAAGCTAGTATGAGAGAGAGAGAGAGAGAGAGAGAGAGAGAGAGAGAGAGAGAGAGAGAGAGAGGACAGACAGAGATCGACAGGCAGACAGAGAGAGGAACAGAGACAGACAGACAGACAGACAGATCGACAGACAGACAGAGAGAGAGAGAGACAGACAGACAGACAGAACAGACAGAAGGAAACAGACAGAATGACAGAAGACAGAATGACAGACAGAGACAGACAGAGAGAGAGGAGCGGGGGGGGGGGGGGGAGGGGTGTGTGCGTGTGTGTGTGTGGGGTGTGTGTGTGTGTGTGTGTGTGCGCGCGCGCGCGCGCGTGGTGTGTGTGTGTGCGTGGTGGTGTGTGTGTGTGTGTGTGTGTGTGTGTGTGTGTGTGTGTGTGTACATGGGGCTTTACATAATAGATTATCAGCTTATATAGCAAGTGTTTTTTTTTTTTCATCTTTCCCATAATTTGTATCCTCCTTGTCTTCCTTCCTTGTCTTACTGTCCTCCCCCCTCCTCCTCCTTTCTCTTCCCCCTTCCCTTAATATTGTCAGTGTTAGTACTATTATTGCTATAACTGTCATTGACATTATTTTCCTTACAGTTTTGTATTATTACTTTTATTATTGTTGCTGTTACTACCATCACTGTTATGATTATTGTTAGCGTTACTATCGTTATTCCTAATACCAGTGTTATCATTGATATCATTGCCATCATCACCATCATCATCACCACGATCGTCGCCACTAACACTGTTGCCACAACACCATGCTGCTCGACAATCCTCTAACCCCCCTCCCTCCTTTCTCCCCTACTACAACTGCTATTGTCATGTTATCACCAAAAAGTGGTAGCAGCCCTCTCTTCCTAATTTCTGTCAACATTTTATTATCATCATCATCATTATCATCGATAATATATTGCTGTCAGTGGTAGTGTTGTCATCATTACTATTTGAGCTCGCATTGCCTCCTTCCTGACGGCCTCGTTTTCATTCAACGCTCAGCTTGCGCCGCCGAATTTTATAAGTGATCGCGCGTTCTTCATTTTTTCGTTGTTTATCTGGTCTAAAGAAGACCTACGAGGTCTAAACGCGTCGTGTTTTTGTCTTGTGATTTCTTTGTTTATGTTTGTGCGGAGGTGTTACTTACGCTTTTTTTTTAAAAGATTTGTTCAGATTACCAGCCGCCGTGGCGAGGTGGTTAGTGTCGCGGACTCCCGGCTGGGAGGTCTGGGTTCGAATCCCATCAGAGTCATGTGGGTTTTTCTCTGCCCCGACTGGCTCCTACCCAGAGTTGAGTTTGCTGCGGACTCAGTTGGAAGACTGGGACCACACAGTCGACTTTCATCCACTTAATGGATGCGTTTCTGAGAGTGTTTTGCCCAAATTTCCTGACCAACACTGCAGGTGCCTGTATCTCTCGGGCCTGGTTGATGCCGGGATATATTATGAAAGGAAGCGTGGAGTACAGCCCTGCCATGTAGTCTCAGACCGAAATGGAAATCCGTAGCATCATCTTAATCATCCTCATTCTCATTGATCAGCATTAAAAAAAAATGTCTCAAATTTCTGTGGCCCTTCATGCCCTGCTCTCATGTTGACCTCAATTCCGATGTCCTCTCCACGTCTGTGGCCTTGGTTTGGTTACGTCGGGGTCATCGGTATCGGCGAGTCCATGGGGGCTGTCGTTGGACAGACGTGGTGGCGCCCTCCGGAGGGAGAGCTCGCGCACGCCGGCTCCACGACTAAGCAATTATCGTCGTCAGTAGGGGCTTAGCTTAGTAGGTGGTGTCCTGCGTATGTTAGATCAGAACAGGCGCCACTGAACACCACCGAAGTGACTCGGCAGCAGTGCAGTGTCCTCTCCGGTGGGTTGTCTCTTGACGACTTGACATTGACTGCTCCCTGTGGATTGCTGATGCCGGGCTGTGGCGGGGCCGACCGAGCTGTGGCTGTGGACGGAGTGTCGGAATAAGAGCGGCCTCTGAGGTGGCGCAGAGGCTGGGACAGCAAAATTTAAAAAAAAAAAAAAAAATTTGTTCAGATTCCCACCCTGCAGTCGCCCCACTTTGCAACTAACAAGTTTTTTCATCTGAATATGCCCGTGGTTTTGTCTGAATATGCCCGTGACTTCGTCTGATATGCCCGTGACTTCGTCTCGTCACTGTCCTGGATTTCTGCACCTCCAGAAATGGTGTGTAGTTTGTTAGCGAGTTTCATCACCACCTGGAGGTGACAAAGCGACAAATCCCATTGCTACCGTCTGGTGGTGGTTCACTTTCTAACCGAAATAGCCAGCACGTCTGACAATAACATCAGCACTTGGTGCCTCTCAGGACCAGGGTGCCAAAGAGTAAGTTGACAACTCAGCGATCTCTGATCATAGGTCAACAGAAGATACGGGTCAGAGAACTGCTGCACATCACTGGGGTGGCGACAACTGCGTGGTAAATCCTCTGTTTTTCACTACGTTACTCTAAGAAATAAGAGGCCTGATTTGCTAATCTCTCGTGTCCTCAGCCCTTCATAAGGAAACACGATACAAATGATGTCCAGCTCTATCCATCAGTGGGCTCACAACATCTATGTTTCTTCACATATTTCTTTCCAAAATGCACTTACGAAATGTGTTTACAAAAGGAATATTGCAAGACAGAATGAATGATGAATTATTTGTTTTGATGTACAATGATAGTCTTTTTCATAATTATTTGATGTTAGCATCTTATCTATGATTGGTTTCTGATACATAACGATCATCCCCCAAAAGTCAGATCTATGAGACCGGTTGTGATATAGAATGATAGTCGAAGCCATATCTGGTGTCAGCATCCTATCTATGATTATTGTCTCTGATGAATAACAGTTATCTCCCCCCTAAAGCGTCTTGCCTCTCTGTGGTTAATTTTCAAACCAGCTGCCAAGAGGCCCTTTGTCCTTTGACAGATTTTCACCTTCTTACACTTTGTCACGTGGGTCTATTTTACATGCCGATTATTTCTTTCTCTCAAGAGCTGTCCCCACTGTTGACAACAACAACAAAAATCTTACAGGCAATCGGTCACGCAGTCGTCGTGACTCTATGACAATACTGCGTGACGTGCCCCAGTGAGATAATTCCTGCCCTGCATTTACTGCGCGGCTAGCTGTCTTGAAAACGCCTTCAACCTACTTGTCATAGTACGGTCTGCTCAGCAAGCAAAGGGTCGCAACTTTTCGCTTACACGCGTCGAGATCAAGAATGTAGTGGTTGCCCCCCTTGTTTTCTTTATAATGTCGTCAGTTGATTGAACGTTTTCTTTTCTGTGAATTGCCGGCTAGCAAGCTGAAGCATCTCCCCCCCCCCCCCCCCCCCCCCCCCCCCCCCCCCCCCCCCCGAGGGTCTGATGCTGGAATCATGTTTTTTCTTTTTACCAGTTGTTCGAATTGTATCCAGACCTGCCCGGCCTTTGTGAAGGAATGGAACGTCTGTTTGACTCTTTAGGTCATGCTCCCTGCAAGTCATCTGCCTCGTTGCCAGACTCTCTTCTCCACTATGGATGGACGCTAGGGTGGATGGGTTTGCTAAACATCCCCCAGCTAGAGGCCAGACCTTCACTGGGATGAAGGCTTCCTGAGAGTTGTCCGAGATACAGTTAGGTTCGAGTGTAAGCCACAATGTGGCCGTGCTTGCTGAACAACAGGGATTGTTCCCCCCCGCCCCCCCCCCCCCCCCCCCCCCCCCCCCCCCCCCCCCCCCCCCCACTTCCGCTCCTCCACGGTACTATCGGAAATGGCAGTACTGTAGGGAATGGCAGTGGTTCTGGATCAAACCGCAAAACTTCCCGAGTGAGAGTATAGGGGTGGGGGGTCAACTGTGCCCTCATGATTTATACAGACGGGTGTTCGGGTGCCTTGTTACACACTAACATGAACTTCCATAGACCGTTTTCTGTCTCTGATATCAGAAGAGCGCGGAAGCCACGTCCCTTTTATTTTGAAATCTTGGGCGAGTGGTTCGATAGACAGAAGTGGTAGCTAACTAACCATAGGTTTGTCTCTCATGTGGTCGCTGTCAGCAAGAGGTTTTGTTTCTGTGTCAAGCCTGTATTTAGGGGTGTGCCCTGTCTCACCAATGTACAAACGTAAAACAGAAAAAAAAATACTATTCCACGGAACGAAAGAAACAAACAAAGTACAAGACAAAAACACGACGCGTTTCGATCTCGTTGGTCTTGTTCAGGCAAGACAAACAACATTCAAGACAGAGAACGAACAATCACGTATCTCTTCAAACTGAAAACACACACACCAATGTACAGTTGGACACACCGACTTGACTGACTGACGCAAATCCGATGGTAGTGCCACCTAAATGGTGGATCTGTCTATGCTTTCCGACACTAAAATCTCACCAATGATCCATCTCGGAGTCTTGCCGAGCAGGGAAGAAAAACGAAAGGACGGCAGTTTCACGGTTGAAGTACTCGGTGAATCTTGGGATCGAGGTCTGCCCCCCCCCCCCCCCCCCCCCCCCCTATATATATATATATATATGAATATATATATATATATATATATATATATATATGTTTAAAAGAAAGTATTAAAAGGAAGTTTTAAAACTACAATATTGTTTCGAGCGCTTGCTCTCTTCAGGATGAGAGAGCAAGCGCTCGAAACAATATTGTAGTTTTAAAACTTCCTTTTAATACTTTCTTTTAAACAGATGTTGCTCCCCAAGGGGTTGAGCACCTTTGAATTTTTATTAGGCTTTTTAACAGTATTATATATATATATATATATATATATATATATATATATTGTCAACCATGGGTGTCATGACTGTGGTTACGAGCGGTTGTCGTTTTGAACTTTTGACACGAAGTCTAGTCCGTAGGTGAACAGAGTTTTTTGAATCCCTAACCTTTTCTTGTCGTTGATTGGACGCTAAGGCACGTGGCTAGTGTTTTGTAGGAAAGGGCTGCTGAGAGAGCTAGAAAGGAAAAGAGAGGCTGCTGAGAGACAGCCAGGAATGATGAGAGAGAGGTGAGCGAGAGCGAAATGAGTTAGAGAGAGAGAGAGAGAGAGAGAGAGAGAGAGAGAGAGAGAGAGAGGCTGAAAGAGAGCTAAATAAAAAAATGAAAGCGCAAAATTTGGTTCGTATGGAGCCAGAACAGACGCAACTAGAACTTCAGCTTCAACAAGCGTCTGTAGAAGCAGTGACTCAACACACCTCCAACGCAGATAGCCCGCCAAACCCTTCAATTAAAACCTCTTATGTCCCTAAACTTCCTCCCTTTGATGAGAACCGAGACGTCAGAGGCTCGTTTTTATTTCGTTCCGAAAGTCATGCTTCTTCTTGTGGTGACCCGTGAGGAAAAAAAAAAAAAAAAGGACATTGTATGCAGCCACTATTTAAAGGTTGTGTTTCTTACACTGCACGACAGCCTCGCGGCTCGCGAGACTTTACCGTGGGAAGACCTTAAAGCGGAACTCCTGAAAGAAATGTCAGTGTACGGACGAAGGATTTCGGGAAAAATTTCGATCCATGCGTGTGGAAAAAGGCGTCATTTGCGGCACTTCCAGCCATCTTTTTGATAGCTGGATTGATTTATCTGGCACGAATTTTTTTTTTTTT
>JADBJO010004690.1:33341-43341 GCA_016801955.1 Conus betulinus
AAAGTGACAGTTCTTCAGTCACTTGTGCTGTCAAAAAATTATATTTTTATGGATGCTTCTACCAAATCCACCTGATAGTTTTTGTAATAAAACTCAAACGTTAGTGTACAGACTTATTTGGATTAAAAGAAACGATAGAATGATAGGAGGAACATCTGTAAAGAGTATCAAATACAGGGGTATAGGTATACCCAACATAAAAATATACTTGAATGCATTAAAATTGACATGGGTTCGTAAAATACAATCCAGCAGCCATAAATGGAAAGAACTTCTGTGTCTTCAGTATCCGACTATTGCCATAATTGAAAACTTAGGGTCTGATTTACCCAAACAAGACTGTGTTAACGCATTTTGGAAAGATGTATTTAAAGCGTAAACGGAATTTTGAGAAGTAAATCATGTCAAAACTATTGAAGATTTCTGTTCTGAACCAGTGTTCTGTAGCAATCATATTAGTGTTGAGAAAAAGCCAGTTTATTGTAACAATCTGATCAGAAGAAAACGTTTTTTTTATCGGAAATGTGCAGGACGATAATGGCATCTTTCAAATGTTCCAGACTCTCATGGAAAAGTATAGCGTGTTGAGTGATTTTGTCACTTTTCATGCGCTCATGTGCTATTAGAAAATATGCAAGAGACGTAGGACTGGAACTAACACACAAGACTTGGAATTATTCAAACAAATCATCAACAACTATTTCTTCAGCTCCTAGAGGAGCGAGCTGTCATTACGATGTCTTAAGGCAAGATACAACTGAACCCAAATGTTGTGGCAAGTGGAGGAAAAGACTTGGATCTGAAGTGTGTTGGCACACAGCATTTAAGAAGATTGACATATAAAAGATGTTAAATTAAATTGGTTCCAAATCAGACTGATTCAGAGAATTTTAGGTACAAACGTAATTTTACACAAAGTGAACATAACTGACGCTGACAAGTGCTCCTTTTGTCATGACCAAAACGAAAGTGTACACTTTTTTTTTTTTTTTTTTTTTTTTTTTTTTTTTTGACATGCAATCGAGTGAAAAACTTTTAGAATGCATTTCAGGATTTGGTAAACAAAAGGTGTGCCAACACAAACTATTACTAACAGAAAAGATAATTTTATTTGGATGCGATGTTACCATTACAAGACAGTGCATTTGACTTTACTATGCTGCAAGTTAATTTTGTAAGTTTGAAGGAACACAGTCTCAATTCCAACAGTATACTGTATATTTGAAAAAAAAAAAAATATGAAATTGAAAAATATGCCAGACGTATATATATGTCTAAACAGAATTTACTGGCACGATGGAGTATACATACATACATACATTTATATATATATATATATATATATATATATATATATATATATATATCTTTGAGTAATTTACAAAACTTTCTAAGAGTAGAAATAATACGGTTCTGTACTCTGCTTTATACAATTGTATAATATGTATTTTGTCAACTTTGCTGATGCTTGTATGCTTGAATACTGTTTCTATTTGTCAAAATTTGCTTCCATATCCCCCATCCTCACCCTTCTACACAATTACACACATGCACACACACACACACACACACACACACACACACACACACACACACACACACACACACACACTGCAGCAGACGCAATGCTTCCATATCACGCAGGTGAAAAACTGAGAGAAATGTCAAGATATGAAGAACGATGCCTCTTGTGGGATCAAATTCTCTGTAATCTGCTTCGGCCTCTACATGTATACAAACGATCAACACTAACACATATCGCCCAAAGAGTTGTACTTCGTCGTCAGTATATGTTGGCGAGGAGTCGAAGAGAATTTTTTTCGATTCTCTCCTCTCTCTCTCTCTCTCTCTCTCTCTCTCTCTCTCTCTCTCTCTCTCTCTCTCTCTTGATGAAAACGTCCTGGCCTTTTTTCAGTGTCTACACCCGGGACTCGTGTGTGATGACATAGTCAATTGCAAGACACATTTTGATGAAAAACAGTGTGATACCAGGCTCAAAACAATCAAGAGACTGACCTTTAACATAAACAACCCCGCCTGCCGTTGTCTATTTCGACAGACCTGGAACGTTCTCACTAGTTCCACTTCCGGAACACATGGCCCAGTGCCCAGAAACACATTTCCGGTGTCATGGCGATGGCTATTGTCTGCCAGTCTATACCAGATGTAATGACGTGAACGACTGTCCGGGCTACGAAGATGAGGCTCAGTGTGAAGCGTTCTCGTGTGAAGGACTTTACCGATGTCGAGGGGATAGAAAGATATGTATGCACGTGATGAATCTCTGTGATGGTTGGCCTCAATGTCCAGAGCAGGACGACGAACGGATGTGCCAGTTGACGGAATCTTGTCCTGATGCCTGTGTTTGCTATGGGCCGAAACTGTCGGATAACGTCGTCTTTAAGGCTGACTCTTTCCCCAAGATTCGTTATCTGGAAGGCAGAGGCAGTGGACTGACGCTGGATGTCATCAGAAGTGAAAACCCTGCTCATTTACCTGGGTGCCGGGGCGTGTGGCTGGACCAACATGAGCTACATCGATCTTCCCAACCTCCATGAACTAGACCTAAGTGACAACCCACTGCATGGCATTGATGTTGACCAAATTTTCTCACTTAAGCAATCTGAGAGAACTGGATCTTTCTGGCTGTCCGTTGTCTCGTGGGATTTCTTGGCTTAGATAAAGGTCAGCGTTTCGAGTCCCTGTTGCTGCTGAATCTTTCTCGAGTGTCGGATCCCTTCTCGCAGTTACATGCTTTATCAAACTGGTGCCTCGGCTGGAAGGTATTGATTTTTCCTACAGTAAACTGAACTCGCTTCAAGGAATAGAATTTTTCACGAGCCTAAAGATACTGAGTCTGAAGGGTTGCTTCGTGTCGGACTACAGGCCTGATTTCATGAAAGAAATGAATTTTCTACAAAAAGTAATGGCAGAAGATTATAAGCTTTGTTGTCCCGCTATGTTGCCCGGAGATTTCTTGGGGAAATGTGTCGCACCAAATGACGAAATTTCTTCTTGCAATCATCTGTTGAAATCAGGTATTTTATCGTGCTGGTCTTGCCTTTTTCGCTATAGCTGCTTTGCTGGGAAACTTTTGCAGCTTTGTTTACCGTGTTTGGTTCTCATCAGGAAAACGTAAGGTAGGTTATGCGATGTTTGTGCTTCACCTGTCAGTGTCTGACTTCTTCATGGGAGTGTATTTGATGATCATTGGACTGGCCGATCATCTGCTTGCTGGCAACTACCTTTGGGAGGAATCCTCCTGGAAGGGAAGCGCAACGTGTAGTATTTCAGGATTCATTTCCCTGCTGTCCTGTGAGGTATCGTCAGTTCTTATCTGTCTCATCAGCCTCGACCGTTTTCTGGTGATCCGTTTTCCCTTCAGCCGTCTTCATTTCAGGAGCACATCAGCTATCGTAGCTTGCTGTGCCACCTGGGGACTAGGGGCGACCCTGGCCTCGATACCTTTACTCCCTGTGGCGTCCCACTGGGCCTTCTACAGCCAGACAGGAATCTGCATTCCTCTGCCCGTCATCAGAGCTGACTTTCCTGGTCGTTATTATTTCTTTCAGTGTCATGATCGTTTTCAACCTTGTCGTCTTCGTATTGATCGCTGTGGGTCAGGCTCTTATTTTTCTGGACAGTTAAAGCCACACCATGTCAGAAGATGGAACCAAGTCCAAAGACAACATTGTTATGAATGATACGGCCAGGTCCAAGGAAGCCACCATTGCCCGTCGTCTGCTGGTCATCGCCATGTCGGACTTCGTGTGCTGGTTCCCCATCGGTGTCTGTGGAATCTTAGCAGAGCTGGGTGTTTCTATTCCAGGAGAGATCAATATAGCGATGGCTGTCTTAGTGCTGCCTTTTAACTCCGCTCTAAACCCTTTCCTTTACACGTACACGATCGTGAGAGAGAAACTCGAAAAAGAAAAAGAAGCCAAACTGCAGAAGTTTGTTACAGCACTGATGAAGACACCGTTAGGTACTTTCAGCCACTGACGGATTACGACAGTGCGTTTCCAACATGCAAAGGATGGTTCGTTTTATAGCAAGTGTCAAAATGAACACAATACTTTTAATGTATAGCTTAGAATGCTCTCTCTCTCTCTCTCTCTCTCTCTCTCTCTCTCTCTCTCTCTCTCTCTCTCTCTCTCTCTCTCATTTGACTGGACTTCAGAATTGTTCTTCTTTCTTTGTTAACTTCAGACTCGAGTAATTAGCGTATTATGGAAGGGGAAAGAAGCAAGAGTTGAATTCGATGCTCAAGCTTCCTGATATCGCAGGAACAGAGTGGTTCAAATGTATGACCGACACCTCAGTTCGCCGACACTGTCATCATCCGACTTCAGGCACATGGCACGAGTCTTTGGAAATATCAGTGGTGATTCCAGGCCTCTTTGTGCAGTCATTGTAAGGCTGGGACTGTGGAGCCAGAGTGGACCGACACCATGTGACATAATAAGTTTTCAAAACGGTGCGTAGTGTCTCAGGATATAAGCATAGAATTTATGTCGGGTCCCATCATATTGTGACTTAAAGTGGAAGAAAATAACTGATAGTCTTTAGAGAATCTGGAGAAAAAGAATATACCGACAAGATTTCAACTCATCTATATAGACGGCAGTGTCTTCTGCCTCAAAGACTTTGTAGGTCTAGAAAACTACATGTAGACAAGTGTGTATCGGTGCGTGCGCGCGCGCGCGCGCGCGCGTGTGTGTATGTGTGTGTGTGTGTGTGTGTGTGTGCGCGTGTGTGCGTGAGTGCGTGTGTGCGCGTGCGTGCGTGCGTGTGTGTGTGTGTGTGTGTGTGTGTGTGTGTGTGTGTGTGTGTGTGTGTGTCGTTGTCACCTTTCTACGAGTAAGACGGGGGAAAAAAAATACAGGGCAATACAAGAATTCCAAATGTTTTTTTTATCATTCCTAAGCTTTGCACTATGCTTATCAAGAATTGTCGACCAGAGAGGTAAGGTTATAGAGTTTACCTGAGGACGTGTCATTCCAAAAAGTGCCTAGACAATTGCGAATGTATCCACAAGCACCTAAACTATTCACAAACAGATGGCTGTATATAGAGATAATTAAAGACTGGTCAGTTCATACTATTAAGTCTGTCCCAGTAAGAGACACCTCAGACTAATCAGTCCAAAGGCCTCTAAAATCACAGCTTATTCACTGCTTTACTCTTCAGTGAAGATGTTCTTTATATCTTTACATCACTAGCTGCCAATATGCCGCATGCTTCTGTCAGTAAGACATTCAACAGTACGCCATAAAGTATACTGTGGTATCCCTTCTGCGTGATAGGAATGCTTCTCTACTGCCATACGGGTACCAGGGGGACCACTGGCTACCAGATAGCTGTCAGTTAAACTTTGAACTTGTTCTCTGTGTATGGGGACCCACACCAAGACAGATGGTCAAAGTCTGAAGCGCCTGTCTCTGCTCGGAGTTTGAAAAGCCGCAGCTAGTAATCAGCCAAACGGGAAACAGTGTCGCCTCGGTGACTGAACGGGGTTTCATATATCATTTTTTGGCGTGAAGTCGAGATCGCTATTGTGTTATTGGCCGAAGAGATCTGCAAAGTTGTTGCCTCAACAAACTGCTGAGCTGACAACTGGTGTCTACGCTGGGCTCAAAGCCAACCGCCAGTCGGCACCCTCAGCATCTCCACAGTAAGTTGCCAGTCGGTACCCTCAGCATCTCCACAGTAAGTTGCCAGTCGGTACCCTCAGCATCTCCACCGTAAGTTGCCGGGCGGTACCCTCAGCATCTCCACAGTAAGTTGCCAGTCGGTACCCTCAGCATCTCCAGGCGGCACCCTCAGCATCTCCACAGTAAGTTGCCGGGCGGCGTCTGTAACGACCACAGGGTCTAATTAAGACCAGATGGTTGTGCTGCTAGTGTGTAAGTAACTCTTCGTTGACAGACGTTAAAGCAGGCAATGTTCGACTGCGTTAAGTAACATCTTTTTTATCAGGAAATAAAAAACGTCCTTTTACCTATTCTTTCCGAGGCTTTACATGTGAAATCATCATGTTTACATTGTGTGACAGTCGCTTTGGAATATCTAAACTCGCTGCAGAAGTTGAAGAGTTAAAATCTGTGCGCATTACCTTGCAGAGAGACTGACAGGTAGAGAGAGAGAGAGAGAGAGAGAGAGAGAGAGAGAGAGAGAGAGAGAGAGAGAGAGAGAGAGAGAGAGAGAGAACCGAAATGCACACGTTTCTTCCTTGAATATCTTTCAGTCCCATATTATGTACTGTCTGAAGGAGAGAGCAGCCCCAAAAATGATATTGTCCCGGTTGAAATCGAGATTTTAGAAACTTCGATCCATCCTAGGGTGATCCAGATTGACTCGAAGAGTCCCTCGTTCCCTACAGTCTCCTTCGAGGTCAGCAAAGGAAGAATACATAGCTTTTGGTCGTGTTTCTATTATCAAATATTTTGGAGCTGAAAAGAATATTTCCTGAGCATAAGATAATTTTGATCTCACAAGCACAGTTGCTAAATGAATAAGTACCTTTACTATCTTTTCCCCATGACTGTCGACTTATCATTTTTAATAAATCTGTTCCTTTTTTTGGCTTTTGTCAGAATATTTTCCAAATGATAGTTCCAATTCAATTTAGAAGTCAGGCTTACTCCTAGAAATTTAACAACTTTTTTATATTCAAGCGGCATTCTATTATTTGAAAAGAGGGTGGAGGTTTAGGATCATAGCCAGAGTTGAAGAGAATCATATGCGATTTTTCATGTGAAAAGGTTAGTCCGTTTTCAATCATCGTTTTGCTGATTTTGTCTAGTTCATTTTGATATACCTTATTAACATAGTTAATTGATCAAATCGGTGTAAGCTTTTTTTTTTAGAGTAATTTTCATCCATATGCAAATATCATCCGTATATTGCACTAGTTCGACATCGTTTGAGACCACTTTTGGAAGATCATGCATCAAAATGTTGAAAGCGATTGGGGCTATTGCATCTCCTCGTGGGATTCCCATCTGTATACATCTTTGATTAGAGTAGGCATTACCAACGTTAGTCTGTATTGTTCTTTCACTTAAAAATTCCTTTATATAGTTATACATACAGCCTGAAATACCTCTTGATCTTAGTTTGTTTTAGAAGTTTTGAATGCCAAACTTGGTCATATGTCTTTCTAATGTAAAAAAAGTGGCAAGTACGTTTTTCCTGCGTGAAAACTGATGTGGTAATTTTTACTAAATGATCAACTGATGACTTACCCTTTTCTAAAACCCGCCTGTTGTATTGGTATTATACAATTTCTTTCACAGAAGTGTTCAAGCCTTTTTAGAATTATTCTTTCCATAAGTTTTCCCACATGTGATGTAAGAGCGACAGGTCTGTAATTGTTTTTTATCTGATTTTGACTCTCTCTCTCCTTGGGAATAGGGGTAACAGTAGATTTTTTCCATAAAGATGGCTGAATCCCTTTAAAAACAACATTTTTGAAATAATAAACTTAGAATAAGTTTTACATTAACCGGTAAATGCTTTATCATTTCATTGGAAATTGCATGTGGACACCTGATTTTTTTTCTTTGATCCAAGGTTTGAAATGCATCTTTTGTTTCCTGAAAAGTAATAGGAGCATTTGTATAGTGATTGTTATCAGGACTTTTTCCATTGTCTTCGTTTTCGTCCATTTTTCTCTAAACAGTTTTTGTTCTTCTGAGAGGCCTTCAAAGTTACTATTTTTTGCAAACGCATCTGCAAATGCTTCAGCCTTTTCAAAATCGGAAGGAAATTCGTTATTTTCCCATTTTAAGGGGTATCCAGGAAGAGTTATTCCATTTTTCATTTCTTGTTTTTTTTTTTTTTTCCCAAGTTTTCTGGATATCTTTGTGATTTTGAACCTCATTTTTCACAGAAATTTGACCAATATTCTTCCTTTGCCTTTTCATTCACTCTAGAACTGTGATTTTTTTTGCTTTTTTTCAGCAATCTTTTCTGGATCCGTTTTATTTCTTAGATACATTTTATAAGCCTCCATGTTTTTGTTCTCTTGCTTCTTCACAGGAAACATTCCAACAAACATTTCCTGTATATTTTCTTCTTTTTATCAGGATTACATTAGGGATTGAAAGCTCAGCTGCACGCAAAACAGTATCAACAAAATTTCGTGTAGCTTGTATCAACATCATCAACCATCATCTCCTCGCAATTGCAAATAGAAAGCATGTTTTCAAATCTATTCCGATCAGCTTTGTTGTAGTTAAATTTTGGGATTTGATCTTTCGTGAGATCAGAAATAGTTTGTTTTACTTTGATGGAAATAACTATTGGTAAATGATCACTGCCTAGGGAGTCTTTTTAATGTGTCCCATTCACAACTTGGAGCGATTGCAGCCGACATGAGAGTTAGGTCTATCGCTGAAGCCCGATGATATGAAATATCCGGGATTCGAGTGACACTACCATCATTCAGTATACAGAGTGAAAAGTCTACTACATTTTGAAGGAATCTGTTATGCGTTATGATTTTGCACTCATTATCCCAAAAGGGGGCGTGTGAATTGAAATCACCTGCAATTAGCCACTTATCGTTTTGGTCTTGTAAAGTACGAATCTACTCTCTGTGTTTTGATTGTCAGGACCTTTTGGCAAATAAACCGACAATATGTTCAGTATCAATGGTCCATGGAATTTTGCTTTTAACTGCACAAGCATTTATGTTTTTAATGTCTTTTGAAAAAGGCGTATCTATTTCGAGGTATTCTGCATTTTGTCGAATGTACCAATGCGGTACCAACCCTTCCCGTTTCATCATTGTTTTTGGTATATTGGTGGTAGGTAGTAAAAGTTTTAGATTTTTGGAAGCTTTTTTTCATGTACATTAAGAGATTGTAATACTAATGCTTGGTAGATATGATCTGAAAGATGTTGAATCAGCTCCTGAATATTTGTTGATATTGATCTGCATTCCATTGCAGTATGTTTACATTTTTTGGTCTGTCATGTTCTTTATAATTGAATACTATATCACCAGAATTTTAAAAAAAAAAAAAAAAAAGAAAAAAAGAAAAGAAAGAAGAATGTAACAACACTAAATATACAACAAACTTCAACAAGGATAGATAGGAAGAAAAAAAGAGGGGGTAAATATTTCAGGGATTGTGAAAAATGGCACAAAAATTTGAATTTAATCTCCAACGATCAAAACATTTCTGATGCTGAATAATTAACAGCTCTACAAATCATTGTGCCACAACAATGTCTTCAGCATCTTAGACTGTTTGAAAGTATTTATTCCCACTGTTAGATCGTCAAAATAGTTCCACCAGGGGCCATGGAAGGGGCGGCCAAGATCCCTTGGATTGTAGTGAAAGGAATCTTCCCATGATGGATACCGTGCGGGGTGTTGTTTCCGGGGCCTCTTGGGTTTAGACCATAAGATTCTGCTGAGGTGTCTGTCTGCCGATGTTACGTGCAACGACGCTGATTCCCGTCCATGTCAGATGAATGCCATCACGCTGGGTTCCTGTGTTTGCCCGAAGAGTGTCGTGACTGACGAGGCTCACGTTTGGGGTGTCAGATAGGCCTGCCGTGGTGGTCGCATTGAACAGGTTGCGCTTCATCTCCAACTCTTCGTGTTTAACAGGGGCGATTTTGCTCACAACGATCTTTGAGTGGGGGTTTTCTTTTGAGTTCTCCTTGATTGTTTCAGTGAAGGTTTTGCTTGTCTTGGTAGCATCAGTTTGTGTGTTTTTTTTTTTCTCGTTTATGCCACAATGGATTACGATTACTTCTAGGTGTTTGTGGATGTTGCTGTTTTCAGGGACGGTAGGATTTCTTTGGTCGTAAAAGTTTTCATAGATGTTGATGAAAACCATATGAGGCTTCCAGTCTTTCCCCATCCACTCAATTCAGTACAGAGTCGTGTAGTAGAAAAACATTTGGCAAGTCCTGCTAGGGCCTAGTTTTCTTTTTTCACTCCCTTCCAGAGTTCGAATTCGTGACGTCATTCTTCTTCTTT
>JADBJO010004690.1:63341-66074 GCA_016801955.1 Conus betulinus
GACACAGGCGCAGAGTTCATAGTATGCTTTGTATGTTGACAAGAGGCCACAGAAACTGGACACTGGGAAAGAATGGTTGCAGGTCTGTGAGGAGCAGGAAACTTTGTGTATGGGAAAGATTATTTTTTGTGTGTGTGTAGGAGAACTTTAAAAGAGAAAAGTTTTTGTCGTTGTTGTTTGTTTAAGTCCATATAGACCTGTTGATGGATGCTATTTGAGAGATAGGTCTAATTGATTTTGTGAAACAAAGTAGAACAAATGTGTCTGTAAAAAGTTTTTGTGTTTTTTAAAAGGCGGAATTCTGGTTGTCTGTCGATGTTGCTTGAGTGAGAGTCTTTGACGTGGACACATTGGCGCCAGACTGGCACCAGACTCAGACTAATGTATGCACCACGCACCCACGCCCGCACGCATGCTCGCTCGCACGCATGCATGCACTGACAGTCAAATACACTTACAGTTGCACACAAATTCTCTCTTCTCTCTTGCTCCGTTTTACTTTTCTTTTCTTTCACTCTCTCTCTCTCTCTCTTGCCTCTCTCTTGCTCTCTCTCTCTTTTGCTGTCAGTTTTGCTTGCTCTCTCTCTCTCTCTCTCTCTCCTCTCTCTCTCTTTCTCTCTCTTTCTTCTCTCTCTTTTCCCTCCCTCTCCCCCTCTCCCTGCCCCCTTTCCTCCACCTTCCTCCTCCCATCCTTCAACACCCCTACAACCAACGCTAACAAACTTTCCTTCTCACTCTTTCATGCAGACTTCCTTAGCCCCCGTGGGGCACGGCAGTCTTCCTGCCCCTGCTCAACATCCCCCGCAGTGACTTCCCCTTGCGCACGGAGATCGCCTACTTCCTGGCCAAGTTCCACATTGGCGCCGGCGACCTTCTTTTCCAAGATGACCTTGACCTGGTCAAGGTGAAGTCGCAGACGGATTTGAAACTGACCCTGGTGGATCACCACGTGCTGGGTGGGTCCATGGTCCAGCTGGAAGAGAACGTGGTGCAGATTTTGGGACCACCGGCCCAAGGATGGAGATCTGCCTGATACGTGAGTGGATGAATTGGGTGTACGCATGTAATAACGTGTGTGAGTGTGGTGATTTTCATTGGGGTTTGTTTTGTTTCGTTTTGTTTACGTGAATCATGGTTTCAGACTGAATTTTGAAAAGGTAGGGGGAGGGGTGTGTCTCTCTTTTTTTTGTTTGTTTGTGTTTGTGTGTGTGTGTGTGTGTGTGTGTGTGTGTATGTGCGTGTGTGTGTGTGTGTGCGTGTGTGTGTGTGTGTGTGTCTCTCTCGTCCTGCTGTGTGTCTGTTACATGTTTCTCTCTCTGACACAAATTCTCTCTGTCTGTCACATGTTTCTGTGTCCTGACATTTTTTTTCCTTTTCTTTTTGATTTCCTTTACTTTTCAGTCCCTGTTATGAAAAGAAAAAAACGAAAATTCCCTACAGGATTCCTTGATGGTATTGCTTTTTCTTTTTCTTTTTTTTCTTTTTATTTTTTTGCATGCAGAATTAAAAAAAAAAAAAAAAAAGTGGTTGAAGTAAAGTTGGAGAATGGAGAGTTTCTGTGTGTGTGTGTGTGCGTTGTGTGTGTGTGTGTGTGTGTGTGTGTGTGTGTGTGTATACATGTGTGTGTCTGTGTGTACATGTGTGTGTGTGTGTGTGTATGTGTGTGTGTGTGTGTGTGTGTGTGTGTGTGAGAGGTGAGAGTGAGAGAGAGAGAGACAGAGACAGACAGACAGACAGACAGAAAGAAAGGGAAGAGATGGAGAGGAATTCTTCTAATCAGTGGATGAGCGCTGAATTGCTTGATCTCTCTGCCAAAGAGAAGCCAGGAGGGAAATAAGAGGGGGAAAAAAAAAGAAAAAAAAGTAATCCCAAGAAATCAATGGTTTAGAGAAAAAAAACCTACAGGATACAAGAACGTACGTTGCCAAGTGACCACACAGCACAATCAATGCGTCTGAACTGTGAAAATTCTCCTCAGACCCACATCATATTGGTGCTTGGCTCCTGCATCCTTGTCTGTCAGTATCTTTATTTTGTGTGTTGGTCTCCATGTCTCTCTCTTCCTCTCTCTCCTCTCTCTCTGTCTGTCTCTGTCTCTGTCTGTCTGTCTGTCGGTCTGTCGGTCTGTCTGTCTGTCTGTGTCTCTCTGTTTCCTTGGTATCTCTGTCTAGACAGATACCTCTGCCCGTCTTTGAGACTCTCTGTCTCTGTCGGTCTCTGTCTGACTGACTGTGTCTGTGTCTGTGTCCCTCTGTGCCTTTGCCAGTGCCAGAGCCTGCCTGACAGTGTCTGTGTCTGTGTCCTCTGTGCCTTTGCCAGTGTCCCGTGCCTGCCTGACTGTGTCTGTGGCTGTGTCCCTCTGTGCCTTTGCCATTGTCCAGTTGTCTGTATTCTTTGTGTTCTCTTTTTTCTTTCTCGCTTGAAGTGGTTGCTCTCTGTCTGTCTGTCGTCTGTCTGCCTGCCTTCTCTGTTTCTCTCTGTGTCTTGGTCCCCTTTTCTGCTTGTTTCTGTCTCCGTCTGTCTGTCTGTCTGTCTGTCTCTTTCTCTCTCTCTCTGCTGTGTCCCTTGGTCTCTTTCTGTTTGTTTCTCTGTCGTCGGTCTGTCGTCTGTCTGTCTGTCTGTCTGTCCTGCCTGTGGTGCCCCTTGCTGTTGCCCCTCTCACTGTCTGTTCTCCTCTGTGTGTCTCTTCTTTGTCCTTTTGTCTAACTACTTCTCTTGGTCAGTTGGTGTCTG
>JADBJO010004690.1:87675-97675 GCA_016801955.1 Conus betulinus
TGCAGGGGAGAGGAGAGATGCGCACTGAGTGGCACTAATGGCGGCTCATTGAGCACTGCTGTCGGTGATGAATAGTTCAGGACATGCTGCCAGCCATCCTTATGGGGGGAGGGGGAGGGGGGGGGGTGTCTGCTGAGGTCACAGGCTAGAGCGGTTGTGGGGTGGTGATTGGGTGTGGGGGGGGGGGGATTAGGGGGATTAGATGCCGTCACTCAGAGTCCATAGGCATGTAACACAGGGGGTATCTGTTTTTTTTACGTGAAGAACTGCAAGCTTGATGTTGTTCCATGCGGTCTCAGAACATGTTTGGATTGTTCAAGGCATCATTTCTGATTCTTCTTGATTTTAAATCTGTTGGTCTGCTGATCATGAAAAATGGACATGTTTTTTTCCCTACATTTTTTTTTTCAGACTCCTATTTATAAACGTGAAAATGAGCAAACAGTGTGCTAAACTCACGTCTTGACCCTGCTTGTTTCTTTGCAAAGGTTGCAGTATCAGGTGTGATCGTAATATGAGGCAAACTTACATTTGATTGTACAAGTTGTTAACAGCAGTCAAACAGTCTCTGTGCATGTTCCTACTTCAGAACACGATGCACAGGTGACGGCATTTGTATGGTGATGTTTAAAGCAATATTTTGTGCCAAACAATTATATGCATATTTCTAATTCATGACCATGTTGTTTTGTTCGACATGGTTTCTTTTGTGGACATGGACAAACACACCTTCTTTCCAAGGAACTTCGGATCTGGATTTTTGTGACCACTTTGCGCGGCCTCAGCCTTCATCCATGCGTGCTTCTCTCGTTTGAATGGTTGTCTTTCTCTGCGGTCCTCAGACGCTTTCTCAGCCTGTGTGGGGACCGTTCCCCTGTCTCTGTGTTTGCAAACTCTTTCATGTTTCTCTCGTTTGAATGGTTGTCTTTCTCTGCTGTCCTCAGCCGCTTTCTCTGCCTGTGTGGACCGTTCCCCTGTCTCTCTGTTGCAAACTCTTTCACAATTTTTTTTTTGTCCTGGTCACAGTTTATGACATGCCAAGTTCTGTTGTTGCTGCACATGACTTTGTACTGTCCTGAGGGGGACGCCAAGTGTCCATACTACGATGTCTAGTTTGCCATTAACATCTATGAAGAAAGAACTTGTAATTGATGGGTGGTTATTGGAAGCTTTGAATGTTCTTCTCAGAACAGTCCATTGTAAGCAGATTGAAATCAACAGGAAAGAGAAGTCGTGGGGGGGGGCGGGGCGGAGGAGGGGGAGAGGGGAGGGGGGGGGGGCATTTGGGATAGACAGAGGTACGCAGTTTACCAGTCTCTGTGGCAAAGCGGTTAGCGACGCGGACTCCCGGCTAGGAAGTTGTGGGGTCGATTCCCGTCAGAGCCGCTTGTTTGCGGGATTTTCCTGCCCCCAACCGGCTCCTACTACCCAGAGTTGAGTTTGCCGCGAGCTCGGTTTGGGAGGACTGGGGCCACACAGTCGAGTTTCATCCGCTGAATGGGTGTGTGTCTGTGAGTGTTGCTGGAATTTCCTGACCAGCGTTGTCATCTCTCGGGCTTGGTTGGCGCCGGGATGTATTGTGAGAGTAAGGGATCCCTCATGAGATGTGAGGCTGGTTCCGCTGTTCGGTGTGTGTGGTTGACAGGTTCTGGTGTTCTCATTATCACTGTTTTAGCTAGAAAGGAAGCAGTGATAAAGTGTTTTAGCAGATCTTGGGGAATACACTGGCCACAACCAACCACATGATAAGCATGCGCTCACAGAGACACAAAACTCACATGCACGCAGGCGCGCGCATGCATGCACGCACGCATGCACATATGCATGGACACATGCGTGCATGCATGCATGCACATACACATGTACACACACACATACACGCATGCACGCACGCACGCACGCACGCATGCACACACACACACAATGACGCATGATTGCACGCACACACACACGTGTACACACACACACACACACACACACACACACACACACACACACACACACACTAACACTAACACTAACACTAACACACACACACACACACACACACACACACACGCACACACACACACTAACACACACACACACACACACTAACACACACACACACACTCACACACACACACTCTAACACACATACACTAAACAAACACACGCACGCACGCACGCACGCACGCACGCACGCACGCACACACACACACACACACACACACTTTCAAAACTTTCTAAAAATTTTACTTCAAGTTTATAAAAAATTTCCCGTCCTCCAGAAAGAAAGAATATAGGCAAGTTACTTGGGTTATATCCATTGTTAAAGAGAACCAAATGTGTGTTTTTTCAACAGAGAATTGAAAGCCGTTCAAATGCATATAACTATTTAATTTATCCAGCTCGTTCTGAAAGAGCTTCTGAATATAATTTATGTGACGTAAATTTGTTCTTTTCTTTAAAGATACATTAATCCATATTGCAATGTCATCAGCATATTGAGCTACCTTGGTATATGATGAAAAACATGTACATAAGTCATATAGCATTACGTTGAATAACAAAGGGGAGATAATAGAACCTTGTGGAATTCCCATATCTATAGATCTTGAGGATGATAAAGTCACACCAACTTTGGTCATTATATGTCTCCCACTTAAAAAGGATTTCACATAATTGTAGACGTGACCAGAAAGACCAATTTGTTTTAATTTTATACAGTAGTCGGCTGTGCCACACTCTATCGTAAGCTTTAGTAAGATCAAAGAAGGAAGCAAGGACACTTTTACGTTTAGAAAACTGTTTTTAATATGAGTAGTTAGTCGTGTCAGGTGATCAATTGTACTTCGTCCTTTTCTAAATCCAGCTTGATGTGAAGAAAATACATCATTTTTATCACAGTAAACAGACGAGATAGCATTCCTGACTTCCTGTAAAGACATTGATACATTTATAGTACTGTTGTTGTTTGGTACAGGATCTCTATAGTTATCAGTATTTTTTTCTTTTAATCTAAACGACTTTTGTTCATTAGGCAAACATTCCGTACAACATGTTTTAACGTACATAAGCAACCAGTCTTGTTCGATCAAGATTGACTTACGGACAGGAGGTATTCTTTTCAGCTCCGCGATCGCATTTAAAGAAACTTCAAAGAATTGACAGTAAAGCTGTAAAGTTGTCCCTGGGTGTACCTGTGCACACTAAGTCCTCTGAAGTTTATAAGATAGCAGGCCTTTTGCCACTTGATGAAGAAAGGAAAATAAGTTCTGTAAAAATATGTAGTGAGACGGATTGCCGTGGACGACCTTGAAGAGTTAAATACACGATCCGACATTGATTTCTCGAAAAATGCACAGAAAAATTCAAATTTAGAGACGCTTCGTTCATATGTTTCGGAGTTTTTTAATTCATCAAAGATTAACCCACACGAGGTAGCGCCTCGCGTACTGGTTCCGCCGGTACCCCCTTGGGAACTAACGGAAGTAAAAGTTAACATTTTTTTCTTCTGATCTAAATAAAGCGATGTCGCCGCATGTGTTAGCAGCATCTGTCAAAATTGACATGGAAGAAAAGTTTACTAACTATTTGAAAGTATACACTGACGGCTCAGTTCTTGATGATGGTAGTGCGGGATCTGGCTTTGTAATTCCAGATTACAAAGCTGAAAAATCATATTATTTAGGTAAGGGTCATTCCATATTTACAGCTGAACTTGTTGCTGTCCTGATGGCATTAAATTATTTAATTTCCTTGCCAGTCTCAATTTAATATCCTGTTTTGTGTTGATTCACAGTCAGTATTAAAAAGTTTGCATTGTTTTGAAAATACACAGAGAGAGGAATTATTATTTGAGATTAAGTACATGTTGCACTGTCTTTACATAGCAGCAAAAAAGGGGAGCAAAGAATATATTAGGTAGTATTAAGGTTGACTGTCCTTTGTCACACAAGGAAATTAGTCATATCATCGAAAGGGATTTCTGGAGTCAATACAGATCCTCATCAAAACTCGTCAGCAAACTCTGTCAAACTTTGTGTCGATTAGCCGACCGGTTTCAAGCCTGGTTTTAGACTTTTATGTAATTCCCTACGAACCAAGTATTGCCAGACTGTTAAGTGTGTATGTCGTGGGGATCTTTCAGTTCAACATGTGATTTTTGATTGTGAACTATCGAAAACCTTTTTGAATGGTGTTATACCAAGCGCTGACACTGGGCATGTTATGTGTTTGACTTTTTAGATTCGTTGCCAGTTATTTCTCTTGTTAAATTAACGAGACACCTTTTGGAAAGTCCATTAAGGAACATTTTATAATCATAATCGTAAGTTAGATTACTTTAGTTATTTTTTTCTCTAATTTTTCATAGTTACTGTCCTATAATTCATCTGTCCTTTATTTTTGTTCTATGTAACCACATCGTCCTCTTCTCTTCTTTTATGATAATAGTCTAAAATTGTAAACACTATGTTATTTTGCTTCTGTCCCCCCTGTCCTCATACCCCACACCTCCCCACCCCTCCCCTCCCCTTCCCCAAAACTCCCTCTCTTCCCCCCCCCCCACCCCCCCCCCCCCCCCCCCCCCCCCCCCCCCCCCCCCCCCCCCCCCCCCCCCCCCCCCCCCCCCCCCCCCCCCCCTCCCCCCATTCCCACCCCCCCCCCCCCCCCCACAAAAATCCCAGTCTTCCTCCCCCCCCCCTGTGCCCCACCCATCATCATTGCCTTATGTCATGTGCCTGGTCCCCCCCCACCCCCCCCCCCCCCCTTCCCCTGTTCCCCCATTCTGTTGTTAGTTAACAGCATGCCGCCCAATTGTGTGAAAGCGTTTGTGTCATGATATACTGATCGTGGTTTTTTCATGTGCATAGGGATCGAAAGTTGGTTTGTTCTGAACAAAATGTGCAGAGTTTGTGTGTTGAGGTGTGTGATTGGTGGTGTGATGTTGCACTTGTGTGAAAGCGTATGCAGGTGCGTTTGTCATGCAGGTGGGTATTGTTTCGGTGTGTTCACACTTGTCTTTGGGTTTGTTTGTTTTTTTTCCCGCACATACTGTCAGGTGACGGTTTGCGTTGTACGTTTGTATGGGTGGGTGTTATGTTTTTTTGGTTGTTTTTTTTGTTATACTGTCAGGACGGTTTGGGTGGGGTTGTTTTTTGTCTTGTTTTAGGATTAGTTTTGATTTGCCCCCCCCCCCCCCCCAACCACCACCACCACCACCACCTCCAGCTGTATGAGAGAAATCAAAGCACGGAAACTGCATGCATGCAGACATACGTGCATGTGTGTGTACGTGCAAGAACAAGCACACACACACACATTGCACACATACACTCTCTCTATCTCTCTCTCTCTCTCTCTCTCTCTCTCTCTCTATCTCTCTCTCTCTCTCTCTCTCTCTCTCACACACACACACACACACACACACACACACACACACACACACACACATGCTCTCTCTCTCTCTCTTCTCTCTCTCTGTGATACACACACATCCACTCTGTGTCTGTCTGATACACACACGCACGCACGCATGCACGTACACATACACACACACACACACACACACACACACACACACACACACACACACACACACACACACACACATGTACGTGCACATGCTCTCTCTCTCTCTCTCTCTCTCTCTCTCTCTCTCTCTCTCTCTCTCTGATACACACACATCCACACATACACACATGGTGTGGACTATCTTCTTTGTTATTTGTTCTCTTCAAACATGTGTTGGTTGATTGATCCTATTTTTTTTTTTTTTTTTTTAATGACTGATATGGGATGTATTATAATTTCTTGCAAACGTCAGAGATGTACTGTGGGCAGAGAGAAAGCAAATGATGTAATCTATAAATAATTGAAAAAGGAATACAATCTTTCTCAGCTTCTTCGTTTGAACAATAATTGTGGTGTTTTCTTTTATGTGTGAGAGCAAATAAGTTTGTGTTGAGCCATCATCTCCTCCCCCCCCCCCCCCCTTTTTTTTTTTTTTGTTTGTTGCTGTTGTTGTTGTTGTTGATGTTGTTGTTGTTTTCTTGTCTGTGTTTTTACTGGGTCCTTGTTTTACTGGACAAAGTGGATTTTCTCGCTGTACAAAAGTTCTTGCCAGGGACAAAACTGTTACTGCTGTGTGTCACTTTACATACGCTAAGGGTTTAGCTGCCAGTCATTACTGAATGTGTGATTTATCACACTGAAGTGGGTTTTGTTTCATTATTGTGTCTGAGATATTCCATATGAAAATAAGTTTTTTTTTTTTCCCTTTATACTTGAATGTGTGGGCAGCATAGCGTCGGCCAAGTCTCGCAGACAGTCCTTGTGTCGAGCAAAGTGGCTGCATCCGGCTGAAATATGTTCCGGAAACCAACACAGACATTTTAATTATCTTTGCTGAACTGATTGCTTCAAGGGGGAAAAAAAAAAAAGATAACTGCAAAACAGGCATTGCTGTCACAAGGCTGATGTGTGAGAATGGATGCAACACGGTCGTGTTTCTGGAACAAGGAAGCCAGGAAGTGGTGCTTTGGTCTGAAACAAACATGCAGCCCAGCGAAAGCCTTTCCTGTCAGACATCAGAATGTGCAGGAAGCAGGATTTGAAACTGGCTGAGCAGAATACGTCTAAGCATTTGAGCATTTTGAGCAAGTGAACAATGATGCTGGCAGATGGTTTGCCTGAATGGAAAGTCAAAGGATGGGCAGAACTTGACAGGCTTGTATCAGGTTCTTGACGTGGTATAAGTCGTGTTTCAGATTTCTGTGTTCTGAGGCCATTTTGACCTGTGGGGGCTAGGAATAGGAGAGGGAAGAAAGGACCAAGGAAAGACTGGGCAGCGTGACCTCATCAGCCATGTATTTCAAGCCTTGAACATTGAACCTGCCACATTTTTCGTCGTGTGCGTTTTATCGTGCGACATGCCTCAGATGGGAAATCTTTGAGTCACTTATTGCATTAAAATTTTTTTCATATCTTTCTAGACTGCTTCATCCAGAAATTTTGTTTGTTGACACAGGCCTCAGGTTTTGAATATCACTGTTAGTTTTACTTTATACACGACGTTTAAATGACTTTGAGGGTGGGTGACAGTGTAATTCAAGTGCATAGTTTTTTTTTTTTTTTTTTCTTCAAACATGACATTCAAATGAGCTTGAGGGTGGGTGACTGTGTAACTCAAGAGCACGTTGCATAGTCATGACCATGGTTAATCATCTCCCCCTCTCCCCCCCTTCCTCCCACCCACCCATCCACCCAAACCAGCACCCCAATCAATGCTGAATTTCTGCTGAGGAGGGGAGAGAAGAGGAGAAAACTCATTCTACGAGAGACTCAGCTCATGAACCCTCAGTCTCCTTGTTCTACTCTCTGACACCCCCCAGCACAGTTCCAGAGAGAGTCCACCACCACGGCTTGGTGCCACCCAGAATGTTGTTTTCACCTGGGTATATTTTTTCGAATAAACAGTGAACAAGTATGGTAACTCTTGCTCCCACAAGAAAACATATTCAGTTCTCCGAAGGAATGCTGCTTGCGACACGGAATTGTCTAGCAGACATGACGGAACAGAGCACACACAGAACAAACAAGGAAACATCCCCTCAAAAAGGATGCTCTAAGCTTGCCCATATACCCATACTGAGCACATCTACACAGCAACAAGAATTGGAGAAATGAATGAATATAAAGTAACTTTAAGTCAGACAGATACAAAGACAGATAGAAACAAATACAAGTAACCTCAATGTATTTGAAACGAAAGTAGATATGAAGTTATGTTACGAAAGTAAATATACTGTTCCCTGCCTGACTTCATATTTACTTATATTTTGTTAAATGTTTTTTCAGACCATTGTACTGCAGAATATTGCATGGGAGAGTACTCTTTCAGTCTTTTCTCTACTACTTTTGATTTTTACATATGGAGATGCTGACTGGCCAGCCCATCCATGCAGGTGCTTCCGGACAGTTTTACTGCTCTCTGTTGTCCCTCTGCCTGCCTTCGTCTGTCTGTGGAACAACCACCCACTGTAATCTGTGTCACTGAATGCCTGTTTCCCTGTCCCAGACATTCCCATTGTCAAGAGTCTGGCCTGTCTGGTTTGTGTTTGCTGTTCTTGCTTGGTGTTGTGTGTGTGTGCCTGTGTGTGTTTGTGTGTGTGTGTGTGTGTGTGTGTGTGTGTGTGTGTGTGTGTGTGTGTGTGAGAGAGAGAGAGAGAGAGAGAGAGAGAGAGATGATGGGAGAGAGGGGAAGGGGTAGGTTTTTGCCTTTAGGCCTTGGGATAATGCTTTGGATTAACCACAAGAACTGTTCATTGTCTCTGCTGTGTATTCTATAACGATGATGATGATGATGATGTGTATTCTGTTCAGCTATTGCTTTTTAAATTTGCACATATAAACTAGTATAATATGCTAGCACAACACAATGCTAGCATTGTTGACTGCCAGTGTTACGTACGGCATGGCAGTCTTTGTCATAGGAAAGTAGGTGACTGACCTACCTACCTACCTACCTACCTATCTACCTACCTACCAACCTACCAACCTACCTACCTACCTACCTACCTACCTAGAGGACAGATGCTGGGAGGAATATATATATATATATATATATACACACATACATATATTGAGATCTTCATCAATTGTAATGACACAAAAAACTGGGACCATGATAAAAAGGAGGGAAAAAGCTATCACACTTATCACAGGATAGCGAGAAAACACATGCACGCACGCACGCACGCACGCACACATAGTCTTTTACAATAAAACACGCATGCTTGCACACACGCACATACGCACGCACGCACGCACGCACACACACACACACACACACACACACACACACACACACACACACACACACACACACACACATACACACACACACACACACACACACACCACGCACACACACAGAGTCTTTACAATAAAACACACACACACACTCTCTCTCACACACACACACACACACACACACACACACACACACACCTTCCAGCTCCTCAGGGTTGGATCTGCAGGCAATACAGACACTCTATGGTGGACTTTTTCTGTTGATACACCAGTGCTTCAGCACATAGGGTAGCCCTCGCCCCCTCTGTAGCTTTAGTGAAGAGGCTTTGGCATCCTCTGCTTCAGTCTGTGATGATTTGGGGCAATGACTTTTCAAAATTCTTCAGAGGTGGAGCATCTCCATCGGGTCCACTAGACACTGGCTGAGAGAGAAATCCCTCTTGCAGTGGCCTGATGACAGACAGTTGCTTTGATCTACTGAGTTCTGTTGTGATGAATCTGCCATGAAGTTTCAGCTGAATATCGAAGTGGGGACCGTTCAGAGGAGTGCTGCAGAATGATGGACGGAATCTGTGCGCTGGTGAAACCTTCCCAGGCTTTCTTCTGTTCCAAGCCACAACAGAAAGATGTGGATAGACTGAAGCTCAGGGTTGGAAGTCAGTGGGGACACGGCTTCCTCCCAGCATCTGTCCTCCCAGCATCTGTTCCTCCAGCATCTGTCCTCCCAGCATCTGTCCTCCCAGCGTCTGTTCTTGCAGCATCTGTTCTTATAGCCAGTCCATCAACAGGTTGGCTGTTTGTTGATGCCTCGGGGGTTCCCTTTCCCATGGCCTTGGGGTGTTGTGGTTGGTGCGTTGGTTCATCAGGGGGAAAGTAGTTTTTTTTTTTTCTTCCTCCAGGTGTGTTTAATTTGTGTCAAGCACTTGCATTGTGTGATGGCGTTTTGCTGGGTGGATTGAGAGAAAGGCAGTGTTCCATGGTTTTCACACAGTGTGAAGGATGGATGTTGCTGTGCGGCCCAACATTCTCAGCCCTCACAAGGAAGGCAGTGCTCTGGGGCTCCAGGGTGTTGTGTCAAGTGTACCAAGTACATCTGTTGAATCTTGTTAAAAAAAAAAAAAAAAAAGAAAAGAAAAAAAAACTTTTTAAGAAATCCCAAGTTTAAACACAGGACTCAACCAGCTTGAAAGGCTCACAGGTTGAT
>JADBJO010004690.1:102675-110175 GCA_016801955.1 Conus betulinus
GTTTGATTATATTTCACATCCCATGATATATGAATGTAACAACCTGGTGTTATATATCAACAGAAAGGGTGAAATGCTAACTGCGCAATGAGCATACGCTTCATTGTATTTTAGGTAAAATAGCAACACTACAGTTACGGAAACAACATAAGTCTTTTTTACATTTGTTTGGTTGGTATCTCTTTGTTCGGATTGCTCTGGGGTCTCAAAGGTCATCGCTAGTGCATGCAGACTTACTCTTTCCAGTTGCTAGAACCCTGTTCTAAATATTTAGGGCAGCTGCATCCCTTAGACCATAGACAACAGAACAGGGGATTTTTTTTATATTTGTGGTGGAGCAGCACTACGGCTTGTCCAGGGAGTGCGGCAGCATTGCCGTAACCAAGGAACGGCTCGTTCGTTGTCAATGGGTTGACTGAGTTGGCATGACTGTCGCATGGCGCGTCGTGAAAAAGTTAATGTCTTGCTGTGTACAGCCTCTGCTCAGATTGGTGCCTGGGAGCTTGCTACTCATGCAGACAGCACACAGCACTGTTATTACATTCTCAGCGATTGGTTTAAGCTTGTGAAGATCTCTACATTCATGCCAGTCATGGAGGGGTAGCAAGAGGATGGAGAACTGTTTCTTTTTTCAGAACTTGAATTCAGGCTTTTTCAACCCCTGGGGAGAGGGGGGATGTTGTGAGGTAAAGAAGGCGGGCGGGCGTTATTCTGTGGTTGTGTGTGTCTTTTTCTTGTGTGTGTGTGTGTTGGTATGCGCATGCACACATAGTCACACACACACACACATACACACACACACACACGCACACACACACACACACACACACACACACACACACACACACACACACGGAGATACACACTTGCATACACAGACAGACACACACACACACACACACACACACACACACACACACACACACACACACACACACACACACTTGCACACACACAGACACACACATAGACACACACACACACACACACACACACGCACGCATGCACGCACGCACGCACGCTACACACACACACACACACACACACACACACACACACACACACACACACACACACACACATAAACACACAAACACAGACTCACCCACCTGCCCCCCTCCCCCTCCCCCCCCCCCACCTGTGTGCAGGCCCTGATGGAGAGGGAGGACTTTGAGCACAGCCTGAAGAGCTTCGCACAGGACAAGGAGGTGGACGCTGTGGTGGTGCTCACCTTGTGTTCAGGGCCCCACGACTCGGTGACCAGGCAGCTGGGGGTCTACTCCCCTTCCAGAGTCTACCGACAGCAGGTACGACCAGCCTCAAACCAGCGTTCCTGCATTCCTGTTATTCACACCTGTTTTGGCCTTAATGAATGTTCAGGATTATTTGTCCTGGCTGCTTATGCCACTATTTTCGGCCATGTTAGACATTTTGGACGCCTTGAACCTTTGATTTTGAGGAACAGGAATGAATCACAGATAATTTCTGTGGAATGAGGATTCCCAGGAACTGAGTGCCAGTACTTTGTTACTATCAGAATCAGTCTAGGTGTTTCTGTCTACTTTTTTTTTTCCCCTGTCCAATCTTCCGTGCCACTTCAGTGGCATAGCATCCATGCTGCTCATTCTGACAGCCCATCCACAGCCAGAGCCCGGCCTGGCCCGCCGCAGCCTTTGCACCGGCAGTCCACAGGGAGCAGTCAGTGTCAAGTCATCACAAGGCAACCCACCGGAGGAGACACTGCACTGCTGCCGAGTCACTTTAGCGGAGTTCAGTAGTGCCTGTTCTGATCCAACATACATAGGACACCACCTACTAAGCCCCATACTGTTTCTGTCAGCTTAATGAAACATGATGATGTCCAGACCCAGGCAACACCAAAACTGGAAGACAGAGGACAGAAGAGTCCCGGGCCTTCCTGCAAAATGATTTAAAGCATCCTAGCTGATTACATAGCCTTACGTTTAGCTAGTACTGTGCTGAATGAGTACTTTGTAGGACAAATCCAAAGTGTTACAATAATACAGATGTTTTAGATGTCACTCCATGGAGTATATGGAGTCTGGTAGCTACTGTCAGGTAATTTTTGTAGTTCACTGACATGGGGGCTGTCCCTGTTATTGTCAAGACTTTCCCTTTTCAGTCACAGGCATAGATTGCTGTCTGTATGTCATCACTCATTGGAAACCAGTCAGTAATGACCGATTTCCATGTGAGGCCATTTTTCTTCCATACTACCAATTTACATCTGAGGCATTTTTTTTTTTTCCATATTACCAGTTTCCATCTGAGGCAATTTTTTTTCCCTATATTATCAATTTCCATCTGAGGCAATTTTTTCCCCCATAATTTCCATCTGAGGCCATTTTTTTTTTTTTTTTCCCATATTACCAATTTCTGTCTGAGGCCCTTTTTGTCCAAGTCCAGCCTCAGAACTGGCAGCCCTGAGAGCTTATCAAATAAATGACATTTCTTTTCAGTCCAGTTTTAAGATCGTTCTCTTAACCCTCTTCAGTATGCACTTATCCGAGCTTAGTAACACCGAAAACCATTGGCAAGATAGGTATGAAATGAAAACAATTTTTAAAATTCCTACGAATATATATGTTGCTATATCGTAAGTTTGAAGAATGTCACATGAGCCATTTACTCGGGGAAAAAAAAAATCTTCTTCGTCAGAACTTTCTTCGGAATCGTTGCTCATCATACCTTGAACCTCATCCCAGTCGAAATCTAGGTCACTCAAAGCTTCATCACCCAGCACTTTCACTTAGTCTTATGCCGTAAATTCTACAAATCGCAGTATCTCCATCACTAAATGTCATTATAGAACGGCAGAAATCAAAGTAAGCCATGGTGAAAAACCACATTTCGACTTCAAAACTTAAAAAAATTTGTAACTCGAGAAACACGGCACGCATCGACTCGCGTTTTTTTTGCAGACGGTAGAAAATGGCTACAGGAAGAAGGAAATCACGTTCTCGCGAGACTTCCTTTACTACGAGAAACATGGCGGCGCCCATTGTTGCCACGTGTTTTTACCGGGGGCGCTGGCAGGCGCTCAGCGTTTTGGCTGTGTGATTTCCGGTTGGGCGGAAAGTGTGATTTATACTTCTTTCTCCCTTTGGTCAAATAAAAGGTGTGGGTGAGGTGAACAGTCAGTGTGTTTAGTTGAAGCAGCAAAATTCTTTTTTATTATTTTTTTGTTGACTAGCAAATTTTTTTTTTTAAGTAAATGTTTCGCAAAATTTTCTTTTTGCTTTCCACAAGTGAACTGGTTATTTCCTCTGATGTGAAATATTCCTTTGCTGTTTTCCGTTACTTGGGTGATGTGAAGTGATATATTTATACTTCTTTCTCCCTTTGGTCAAATAAAGGTGTGGGTGAAGGTATGGCTATTATCATCAGTTAGATGATGAGCAAAATTCTTTTTTTTTTTTTTTCATTGAAGAGCTGGATTTTTGTTTTTAGTAAGTGGAAATATTGGTTTGCGTTGTCCAGGTGAACGTGGTGTACGCAATTTCCTCTGTGCCATGACATAAGCCTTCCAGGCTTGTTGCCGTTAGATACCACAGTAAAAGTGCCTAAATTTCCTGTCTGTAAGTTGTTTCACAACACCATTACGCTAGTTTCCCGTGTATAAGTGAGAGTTGCACAACAAAAGTGCCGCAGGGTACTGTTTCATGATAAAAGCACTGTAAATACAGGTCTTTGTGTTATGTCATGACAAAACTACAGTATCTTCCTGTATATTATCAGTGTTCTGCTATAAAAGTACTGTGATTTACTGTTTGAAAATAGAAAATCACAGCAAAAGCACTGTTATTCCTTTCTGTCAGTTGATGACAGTAGTGAATTCTACAATTTAAAAAAAAAAAAAATCCATTATTTCTTGTGTAGAAATGCTGTTCCAAGACAAAAACTACTTTAACTCCTGTCTAGAACTTTTGTGACAAAAAAAATAACATTATTTTTTTTGTAACAAGTTCCAAGACAAAAGTGTTATAAAACTTTTTTTTTTAAAGAAAAAGAATTCCAAGATGAAAGTTATGTAATTGTTTACCTTTAAAAAGAAAGTTTGGGGAGAAATAGAAAGAAAAATAGGCATCCATGTAGTATTGAATGGCATGCAGTAATTGTGTGTGTGTGTGTGTGTGTGTGTGTGTGTGTGTGTGTGTGTGTGTGTGAGAGAGAAACATTTGGGAACACTTAACCCTCTTCAGTATGCACTTATCTGAGCTTAGTTATGCCGAAAACCATCGGCAAGGTAAGTAACTCCGTAATTTGAACATGGTTACCCAATTAAAAAATTAATTTAAAAAGAGAGGAAAGGAAATAATTAAATGAAAATAATTTTTAAAAATTCCTACGAATATATATGTGTGCTATATCATAAGTTTGAAGAATGTCACATGAGCCATTTACACGGGGGAAAAAAAAAAATCTTCTTTAGAACTTTCTTCCGAATTGTTGTTCATCATACCTGGAACCTCATCCCAGTCGAAATCAAGGTCACACTTAGCTTCATTACCCAGCACTTTCACTAAGTCTTATGCCATAAATCCTACAAAACACAGTATCTCCATCACTAAATCTCATTATAGAACGGCAGAAATCAAGGTTAGCCATGGTGAAAAACAGCATTTCGACCTCAAAACTTAAAAAAATTCGTAACTCGAGAACCACGGCACGCATCGACTGGCGTTTTTTTGCAAACGGAAGTAAATGGCTACAGGAAGAAGGAAGTCACGTTCTCGCGAGACTTCCTTTTCTACGAGAAATATGGCAGCGCCCATTGTTGCCACGTGTTTTACCGGGCGCTGGCAGGCGCTCAGCGTTTTGGCTGTGTGATTTCCGGTCGGCGCGCTAGCGGGCGCCCGCTTGTCAAGAGAGTTAAGTCCGTGTCGCAGTGTGTGCCTTCTCATCTCCAGTGGTGGTGTTCCCAGATGGCTGATGTCCTTAACTCCATGTCACTGTGGTGTTCCTCACTGTGTTGGGTTTGTCACTGTGTTCAGTTCGTCACTGTGTGGGGTTCTTCACTGTGTGGTGTTCATCACTGTGTGGTGTTCTTCATCCCACTGCAGGTGTTTGCAGATGGCGGACGCCCTTAAGTGCATGTCACTGTGTGTGATTCCTGACTGTGTGGTGTTCCTCATCCTACTGGTGGTGTTTGCAGATGGCGGACGTCCTCAGCGTCAGCCACTCCCCCAGCCTGGGGCTGACTGTCTTGCCGTCCAGCTGGAGGACTTCCTCACCTTCTTCCAGAGCAATGTCAAGGCGTCCCGCAAGCAGATCCTCCCCATCATCAAGGCCTTCCTGGCAGGGGAAACCACTCCGGACGAGACCCAAATGGACGCCTACGACATGCCCAAAGACCAGTCGGAAGGCTTCACATCGATGAGCAGCATTGTGGGGAGCCGGGAGAACACCCTGGAAGGGGAGATCTCCTCGGAGGAGCTGATCAGCATGGACGACAGCACTGAGGATGACCTGGCACCTGCAGAGCACCTGCTGCCCACGGATGGCAAAGTCTTCGACCCCCTGAGCTCCATCCACAGTGACAGCGGGGCGCCCTCCCCCCAGGATGTGAACCAGAACGCGGAAAGGCTGCCCTCTTCGGACGAAGTCACTTTTGACGTTCTGGACCAGCGTCAGGTCAAGCTGGATGAAGACAAGGACTCCGCGGATTTAGGAGTAGGTGGTGACAGTGATGGAGCAGGGGCGGATCAGGAGGTGGTGCGAGACAGTGTTGTCAGTGTCTTAGCCTCTGGAGACGGAGCCGCCCAAGCTCCCAACCCCGCCCTCCATGATCTCCCCCACCCCTCGCCTCCTCCGGTCCTCAGCACCTGTTCCCCTTCGCCCCTCCAGAAGGGGCGGTGTTGAACAACCCTGCAGGGTTTCAACCACAACAACGCCGACCCCATTCACCACAACGGCCTGCAGGAGGATGGGGATGACGACGACGGTGTGGAGCAGGATTTCCTGGAGATGGCCTCGCCGCATGACCTCCTCTTTCCCACCGACGACTCCCCCCTGGACGTGTCCGCGGCTACGTCGGGGCAGGTGTCGGGTCAGACGTCAGGTCAGACGTCAGGTCACGCCTCGAAGGCTCCCAGTTATCCCGTGACTCCGCCCAACAGTTACATGGATGACGGTGTGATGGACAAAGAGGTGAGAGACAGTGATGACAGAGGTCATGGATTTCGTATGTCTTTCAGGTAGTGATGTTCATGCGTTTTGTATATTTCATATTAGCTCCTCCCCCCATATTAGCTCCCCCCCCCCCCCCCCCCCCCCCTTCATCCCATTCCTGTGTGAGCATTTTATTATCTGCAGTATGTGATCTTGAAAGAAAAAAATTCCATTTTTTACATCCTAGCTTTTTAAAGTTTTTGAATGTGATAGGGATGGCATGGAAAACAAAATGCAAATGAAAAAAAAATTATATAAAAAGAAAAGGATTTTTTCCTGCATACTTTTGCCTGCAGTCTGCCTCTCGATGGTATGGGTACACTTTGTGTGCAGAGCGCAGGTTGAATGTGGCTCCTTGGTTTATAAGGTGAAAATTCAGAAGTTTGGCCTTCAGTGCAGTATTCAGAATGTAACAGAGGGAAAAAAAAAAAAAGACTGGTCCCTGCAAGACTCGAATCATGAATCTGGGAACTTCCCACTTGATAGATAGGTGGCTGATTGTTCCTGTGTTTGTTGTGTGCTGATTTATGTTGGCAGAATTAGTAATAGTAGTGATAGTTGTAGTAATACTTTTCTTATTATCAGAAGTTATACTACTACTACTATTGCTACCACCACTACTACTAGTACTACTTCTACTATGCCTACTGTTGCTAATACAACTACTGCTGCTGTTGTTTAATAAAAAATAATTCATGCATACAATACATACACAGTTCTTCTTAACACATTATCTCATTTATTACAAACCAAAAGTGCACCCAACAAACTATGAATATGAAAACAGACAGACAAAGAAGCATACCCATATAATATACACATTTCTCTACAATAATGCGTACATGAGTTCATACACACTAATCATACTTTTTATACATATGCAGTAGTATGATGTTTGAATTAACAGCGTCAAGATGAACAGCGTCAAGACATATAGTTTCTGTTTCTTATTTTTGACAGGTGCATCTGTTCAAGATGTCACAAATCCTACAGATAAGAAGGCACAAAGCAGTACACCTGATTTTATAAGTGTCAACGTCAGAACAACAATCATAATTGCTCTTCCATTTAGCGTCTGTTCACAGACTTGATGTTAGATGGGAACGACGTGAATGAAAGATGACCGATGCTACCTGTCCTCCAGGTGCAGTTACCCAGCTTCAACAGCTCGGAGATGGTGGAGAAGATCCAGGAGAAGAAGGCGGCCCTGGGGGCCTCGGGGCAGCGAGGAGACCCCGGACCCCCTGTCGCCCTTCACCCCGCAGAACAGCTACGTGGACACGGCCTCCCCCTCCGTCTTCCCCAAGG